>OMNN01096496.1:44981-86452 GCA_900302755.1 Chromis chromis
GGGGGGGGGGGGGGAACCCGCTTTCCACAAAGGCCAATTGATTGCAGGGGTTGTTGAGCGGGCGAGCAGGGGAGGGGTGAGGCAGAGGAAGGGTGGGGCTGCACCCTAATCCCACATATAGACCTCTGACCCCAACATCAGCCCACATGTTTAGAGTTTCACTATAGAAGAAGGAAAACAGATGGGGGCCAGTGGGGCCTCAGGGGGGTTTAGGGGGCTCACTCCTCACTAATGCAGCATCATGAAAGAAGACAACTCAGTAGCTAGAGAGCTGGAGGTGGAAAGAACTTTTCTAAACGCAAGCCAACAGCATAAAGTGAACCACTTCATCTAACACAACTTCAATATCCAGTCTCAGTTATTGGCTCAGGTCATAAAATGCAAAGATAATCCCGCTGTAGTTCTTTGTTTGTGTTCTGATTTCCATTATAACATTTCCAACGTGCACCGTTTAATGAGGAGATATAAAACAGCATCATTATTCCTGTACCACAGTGGATTTTGTGCTCCGCTTTAGTGGAAGTATTTAATCTCTGTAAGGTTTCTTCAATTTTGTTGATGAGTCTTTTATGAGTTTTTCCTTGTTGTTGTTCGTTCTCAGTGTGTATGCTGTTTGTTTTATAATGTTAGTACTTTCACCGCTTCTGCTCCCATGCTGTGTTCTCCTCTGCAGCCGTTTCTTTGCTCTGATTTGAAGCCAGTTAAATGGTTTCTTAGCTGTCAGTTGCACTTGTGGTTCTGTAACCAATTGCTTCAGCAGCAAGCAGACCAAAAAAAAGTGTATAAATGGTCATGTAACTCGGTTCTGTGGCCAAAAACGGTGGCCAGTGACATCACGTATGAATGAACGGCTGGAGTGAAGTCTGTCTCTGGCTGTGTTCTGACAGCACAGCTGGCTGAGCTCCATGTTGTCATGTACAGCAAAGCTGCTGTTTATTGTTGCTGCTTCTACGCCTCCTCTACAAATTTCAAAACCCACTCCTCGCCTTCACGTATCCACGTTCTGTTTGGACTTTCTTCCACCGTTTTTCTGACCACTGATGAGGTGTTGTGTGTTTCGGGCATTTTGGACTTCTTGTTGGGAAAGTCTGAGGACCAGATGGGGGAGTGGAAGCAGGGGATTTTGAGGCTGGGAAATACATTGACTATGAAAATATAAATAAATTTTATCCAAGTTTTTCTCTCCGGGTTGTTGAACTGCAATCCATCAGGCTACAGACTGACACATCAGAATTGGTAAATCACTGTAGGAGACATCCTGAGAGAGTTCTGAAACCCACACAACACAGGCAGATACTTCTGGCAGTCAAACAGTCTGTCTGAATTTAACACATTTACGGGGTCTAGCTCATCTTAGATGCCTGATACATGCATAAAGGGTGGACTGCACCTCAGAATTTCAACCAAAGACCACAATACACCTTAATTACAGTCCACTAGCTTACATACATATGGCAGTGTTGCTTGTCTTTAAAGAATAAAAAGCCAAAATTGCCCCATTTTTACAGCTAAAAATGTTAAAACAAACTGAGAGATTGGTTGAACTTTTAACTTTCTGAAGGACCTCGAATTACCCAACTGTGACCGGTTGTTCTGTTGAAAACTTTAACAAACTCTCAGCTTAAAATTGTGATATTTTGTCTAAATCACTTCGTTCTACCGGTCTCATTTTAAAAATTAATCAATAATAAATGGTAAATGGTCTGCACTTATACAGCACCTTTCTACCTTAGTGGTACTCAAAGCACTTTACAATGTGTTTCGCATTCACCCATTCACACACCAATGGTGACAGACTTCCATGCAGGGTGCATGCCTGCCATTGGGAGCAACTTGGGGTTCAGTGTCTTGCCCAAGGACACTTCGGCATGTGGAGGGGCCGGGGATCGAACCGCCAACCTTGCGATCAGTGGACAACCCGCTCTACCACCTGAGCCACAGCCGCCACACTATCCAAACTAAAAAGATTCTGTAAAAATCAAATAATTCTGTGCTCCTCCGTGCAATCATGAAGCCATTAGTGACTCAACTACGACTAAAAGTCATGTGTCTAAATTTAGGGTCTTTTCAGCTGAACTGCAGGCAGTGTTTACACAGAGCAGATAGGAGTCAAGTATAGAAACAAATAAACATGTAAGTCATAAAATATCTATAGTACACAGATTTTTACCATTTTTTCCCAGTGTTTGTAACACCTTGGGACATTTATTGCACATGTTGATTCCAGATTTGTAAAATGTTTGTAAAACAAATCATTTATAAAAATTCTACTGAAGTTTTTTTCTTTTTTCATGATTTTTGACATTATAACATTGTTCTACTGCAAACAGACATTCTGAGACTTTATACTACACTGGAAAATGAGCCCACAGTGAGCAAAAATGTGACAGTATGAAAAGGGATCAGAGGATTAACTCAGAATCGGTGTGTTGTTAGACAAATGCTATCTTACCTACATTCATTTAATTCCAAAGTAAGTATTACTGCCTGAAAAAGGCAATCTGCTCTGCACAGCCAATGCTTCTCTTTCTTCCATGTTATTAAACCAACACCTTAATCTACATAGCATAAAAAAGAAGGATGACTCTGCATTTGGAGATACTGTCTACATGCCGATTCCATTCCCCTTTATTAGCTGCTATTTGCTCCTTTACAGATATAATATTGACATTAATGAGGTTCATCCGAAAAAGCACACTTAAAGCCTTCATTGCCTCTAACCAGACACCTGCAGTGAGTCAGATTTCCATGCAGACAGTCGAGGCCATATATTATTTAATCAGTTTGTTCGGGTTAAAAAATATATCTGCTTTAACAGACTTTTGCCCACACACACACAGTGCAACCTGAGGCTATAAGAGCGGCATATGGTTGTCTTTTTGAGGTAACAACCAACATTCATTACGCTGTTTAACCAACAAGTCACAGCTAATTTTTCCTGTCTAGGAGTAACATAAGCAGCCGTCTTGCCTAATGACTTCTTTGGTCATTTCCTCTCTTAGAACTCGCAGAAATGAATTATTTCTGTCTCCTACTGGGGCACAAAACTAATCAGCATTAAAGTGCAACATCAGCTCCCACACAGAAACCCAAAGCAAATGAGAGCCAGTTCCCCTCCAGAGTGAATGTGCGGTCACCGTAAATAAAGCTAGCCAACACCAATGAGAATAGTTATTCAACCTCACACCACTTCACATACTGTGTGCAATTGAGTGTAAAAACTGTGTGCAAATATGGACACATGTGTGGAGGCATACAAAATGTGCATATTTGTGTGTGTGAAGCAGTCCAGAGATCTATCAGCATTGTACTAAGCTCCTAAATTACCATATAAATCAGCCAAAGCCTCCAGGCTCATACAATCAACTCTCCTGTTCAAGTAAGAACCAGAGGAACAGTTAATTTCAAACAGGAGAGCATTAAGACGACAAACAGAATGAACAAGAACCATAAAGCAAAATATGGTAGAGCCAGAGCTGCAGACACAAAGTGTACCTTTAGAGGATGACAGAGTTTAATGGGCTTATACAGTGAAACAGTTGTGTCTTGTTCAACTGAAAATTACTCCCAGTTGGAAGAAAGTGCGTGGTAAAAAGAGAAATAGGCTACATACTGTCTGCTCTTAGACTGTTCCAATAACAGCCATGAAAATAAATTAACCAATACCGCAGAAAGAGACGGACAAAGAGGAGGGAGGACAATTAAAGAGACACCGCAACACATCTCCGGACTATTAGGAGTGATTAGGGAGTGAGGACCCAGCAGTGCACCAAGGAAGACTCAGAATTTCATACTGTTGACAAAACACAAGGCAGGCAGAGATGTCGGAGGCAAATCCTTTTTTCCAGACAGTGTTTCACTGATTTAACAAAAAAAGACACAAGCTGTTTGTCAGCGAGGCAGAGCCAACAAGAAATTTAATAAATCCTATTGATGTTAAGAAGAAAATTAGCTTCAATTTCTTTGATTTGGTGCACTGCTTACAGTCAATAACTTTCACATGCCTTCATTTAACTGTACCAAAAAGAGTGGAAGGAACACCAAATAGAGAAAACGAAGAGGAAGGAAAGTATTAAAAAGAAAAGGGAAGAAAAGGAAAGTGACGAGGAGGGGGGATCGCACAGAGAGGAAAGCAATTAAATGGAAAGAAACTGCCAGAGGAGAGAGTGCAAATCTGTCAAGAATAAAAATATATATTTAAAAAAAAGAAAGGGGAGTATTTTATCTATGAGAGGCTCTGCCTGAAGTTATGCTCATGATGCCTTGCCAAAAAGGGAAAAGGGTCATGACCAACGTTCTACCACTATTAGTCTCTACTAGTGTCTCTACTCCTTTTAAATCTTTGCGATTTGTGTCAGCCTCACAGCCTGTCGCTCCTCATCTCCTCCCCATGTGCAGCCTCTGTAGTATCTGTGCACACAGCTCAGTGCTGCTCTACGTCCTGATTGTGAGGAACATTTTTCTGAAGCACCTCAGATTATTTTGAGCTAAATAATACCCAAGAGTTCGGAACATTGCTCATTCATGCCGACACTACACCAAACATGCAGCACTTGTACGTGTGAGACGAAAGCTTGTCCAGCAAACGGAAATAAAACAAGCTATGCAGCTTCATATGCTGTAGTGCAGTGACCTTGTGTTGCCTTGTCATAAAAATACCCACATACAAACTGCAGTGTTTCCATTGTGAGTTAATACCACAGTCAGGAAAACAAGCTAATATATCTATTGAAGCCTGTTGATAAAGACCCAAGTGGTGTCTACTCAGGCATGCACAGACGTTTATCGTTCTTCTTTTGTTGTTGAATCTGAAAAAAGCCAGATGTGCGCTATTGCTGGCATAATTTCCCTGCCAACTCGGGTGAAGCACTATAGTTGGGCAAGTAGGGCAGCTCTACAGATGCCAGCAAACATGATTCAATCAAAACTTGCCTCTCAGCTTGCAGAAAGGAGATTCAAATTTCCAACCTACAAAACAAAAACATAACGTATCAGTGACCCTAACTGCAGTGTGTGAAAGCACATTTGCAGGCACAAAGTTTCTCTCCCGCAGGTGAGCGCTTTATGTTTTCCGCTCAATTGCCCTCACAGTCCTAAAGTACTTGAGCAGTTTTGTGTGTTTTTTTTTTTTAAAGGTCGAGGAAAAAAGGGGAGCCGCTCCGCTTGTTCTGAAGGAAACAGTGTAAACTTTGTACCTTCATGACACACTGGTGACCTCTCAACGTTCCCTGGAATGCCTTTGATATGTTGTGGTTCCATGAAAGAGGTTAGGCCCCTTGTACTCAGAACCACCAACCAGGAAGACATCAGAGAGCAGAGGATGGGAACAGAAAGAGAGAGAGAGAGAGAGAGAGAGAGAGAGGGGAGAGAATGAGAAGGAAAAAGGAGGATGACAAGAAAGAGATGGATGGATGAGTTGTAAAGCTGCCCCCTTAAACTGTGCGAATAAGACCAATTCTGTGGCGCTGATAACGGCAGTAAAAAGCAGTTTAAAGAAGACACACTGGAGAACTGATACTGCTGATGTTGCTGTTAAAGTCATTAGCGGCTCTCACCGAGGTCAGCAAGGATACAGTACCTGGTTACGCTGTCAGACACACCGGCTGCTGGAAAAACACCATGAAAATGAATAACGTCTCTGGATAGTCATGCACACGCAGCATTCAATCATACAGACGAACGCACAGCCCTACACGTACCATCACACACACACACAGGCTACGGATCGGCAGTACTTGCTGTAATCCTGTCCCCCTCTCAACACTGGTCCAAGTGACAGAATTGCCAGAATTCCTCAAGAACCACAATGGCGTCATATGGGAGACACACGGGGCCCGAGTTTCAGGGTGGAGGTAGGACTTAATGATGTGGCACTGAGCAAAGACTGACTGTGAGGAGTGATGGAGTGGATTTGGAGGGCTACGCAGTCTTGGCCTTGCAGAGGCTCAGGCCAGGGTGTTAAATGGAGCAGTGTACACGTCTAAGAGAGTGTTTTTTTGTCTTTGTATACTGATGAGAAACAGAACTAGAATCAGTGGCCAGGAGTCCCGCTCAAATTAGACAAGGCTAAAAAAGCTTTGCGCATGGGGTTATTTTTTTGGACTTCGTTTCAAACCCCCTGTAGTGACTGTCTGCATGTGCATGTTTGTAAAATCTTTGAAGTGAAACAAAAATACTACCTCCTACCTAACGTCCCTGTTGGCGGTTTTCGCCTCCATGTGTTTTACTTAGGGGGAGCCTCATGCACATGGCCAACACTGCTGTACGGGACAACAGGGGACCAAACTCAGTAAATCAGAAGCTAAAAATTCGATGAACACCCCCTTCAATGACCATCATATTATTTACATTTTAGGCGTACATATGGTGTTTTTATATACCACATCTTGAGGGAAATGAGCAGTCAACACTATGGCTGAGCATTTCCTCCTTGAAACTGCAGCATACCAGTGACGGATTCACACAGCCTGAGTTTCATAATGTAATAAACCTAAGGAACCAATCTTGTCAACTTGCAGGGTGGAGCTTTCTGTGCCATTATTTTTTTTCAGAATCAGTTTCTGGTTTGAGCATGTATGGCTGAATTATTCTAATATTACAACTGGCCATTGTGCAGCATCACACAATGTTTTAGCAGAGTTGTAAGTAAGCTGGTGTGCTTGAGTTGCTGTAAGAGGCGGAGGGGCGGTCTGCGAAAAATGTGAGGACATCATAGATCTTCACAATCTGATTGATACAACAGTATAGAATTATATCTGAGTTATTTTAAAGCATGAAGGGATTATGGTCATGGGGAAAAACTTCTAAATATGTAACTTTGATACAGTGAGATGAGCTTCTAGGGGTTTAATTAATGACTGAAAAGGAACTTCAGGCAACAGGAGTCCATTTCCATTGCATTCAAACACAGACGTAATTAGGATTAGGCAAATGACACATGAAAGAGAGGTTAGTATTCATCACTCATGCTGTTGGCGATGTTTGAATCAACGTTACGGAGGTTGAAGACCCTAAAAACAATGGTGAGGCAATGAACCAATAAAAAAATAACAAAAGGAAAACTAGTTTTAGTGTCTAACAGCCCTGAAACAATGAGCAAGTGCTTTCAAGCGTCTCTTCATCCTGCTTAATCAAGACCAGGCCAGTTATCCACAAGTTACCATTAAGAGCAGATTTCCATTCATATCCTATTTATTGATATAAAAATCCCATCAGACTGTACTAACTCGGTAATACTCACTGCTACAGGATTACCAACAACCAAAAACTGGTTTGGAGCAGGTCCTAAAGACAAAGCACAGGCAGCAGCCACGTATCAGAACTTTTTAATAGGGTGAACCAACAGGACCTCAGAAAAATAAGGTGTCTGTCAGCAGGGTAAGTTAGACATAAAACAGACATTGTCCTGTTGGCTGGACAGAAATTAGTTCTTTTTATCACTCTTTCCACACAAACAACTTTCTGTGGAACAATGACGTGACAAATCTTCTACTTTCCTAAACAATTACTGATTTTTTGTGAATGTTTGAAACAGCCTCAAAACTTTTTCAGTAAAAATCCAATAGTGGTCTACTTTGGAAAAACATATAATAAACAGTCCTGCTGTTTTCATTCCTTTTGTTAACCATTGCAAACTAAGAAGAGGCTGTTTTCTTAACTCCTAAGGTCTTGTATTCTTGCAGGGAGGCCTGGAGGGAGCACCAGCAGCTGTCCATCTACCCAACCAGCCAGCCAGCAGCAATGCAGGGGCTGATGTGGAGCCTGTGTGCCCTACTCTGCCTCTCTCTCTGGGAGGAAAGTTACTGCAGGAGCTCCAGGGAAGCCCGGAGGCCCAAAGAGCTTTCTCTCCACAGGAGTAAAAGAGCTCCTCAGGATGCTGATGCTAAAAAATGTTCCTATACCTTCCTAGTCCCTCAACAGAGAATCACAGGTACAAAGGAGGACTTCTTTCAGAAATACGTAACATGGATGTCATCATTTCTCAGTGATTTAACCGGTGTTTCTTCTTTGTTTTCAGTTAAGTATAATAGCTTCTTGTTAATCTCTTAAATAATTCATATGTGTCATCAGGTCCGATCTGTGCCAGCACCACAGGTCCCGAGCCAGACAAGGACAGAGTAACCCGTATGGACATAGCAGATGTCCGGGAGGTGCTCAACAAACAGCGGCGTGAGATTGAGACGCTGCAGCTGGTGGTAGATGTGGATGGTAACTTGGTGAATGAGATGAAGTTGCTGCGGAAGGAGAGCAGGAACATGAACTCTAGGGTGACCCAGCTCTATATGCAGCTGTTGCATGAGATCATCAGGAAAAGAGACAACTCTTTGGAGCTAGCCCAGCTGGAGAACCGTGTCCTCAACGTGACCTCAGAGATGATGCGACTGGCTTCAAGGTACAAGGAGCTTGAGGGCCGATTTGCCACAATGGCTGGTGTAGTCAACAACCAGTCTATTCTCATCTCTGCGCTGGAGGAGCAGTGTCTGAGGACGCTGGGACGGAGCGAGCTGCCCCCAGTTCCCCCACTGGTGCAGGTGGTACCGCAGAATTTACCAGTTAACAACCGCTTCACCAATGAGATACAGAGGGACAATAACAACCGGGCCTTCCCCCGAGGATCACGCATGGAGGCACCTACTGCAAGCCCTTTTGGGATTGATCCTCCACCACCACAGGGAACACTCACCTCTGACGGTATGTACCAATCTGAAAACGGCAGGGGATGATGGAGTAACGAGTGAACACTCTAAAACAATCAGTGATCTAATGAGTTTTCGTAGATGGAACCTGAGCAAAAGCAAAGTAATTGTTGCTTATTACAGCAATTGTGGTAGTTAACTCTGCACACAACTACTGAGGTGCGATTAGCTAAGGGCTACAATTCAAGACGTAATTTCTCGCAACATGTCATATTGCTGAGGCACAGTTGGCTCATCCTTGGCATACTACAGAGGCAGTGAAATCATACATTCCTATGATCCCACTTGGCCGCCTGTATTGGCAGCACAGCGCTCAGCATATGTACTAAATTAGTGGGATGTGGATTAGGTTTCTTTGAACAGCACTAAAAAGGCTTCATAGAAGGAGAATATATACCTGCTGCAAGGCTTTAGTCAGGTTTACATTCAGTCTATGCAAGAAATAAAGCGGAAGAAAACACTGAAGCAAAGCATCTGATGGACGAGTCTATCACATCTCAAGCAACTGCAAAAAACCATCCAATCAGATAAAAGCCGCTAAGACAGACAAGGCTCCTCTGTATTTTTCCCCCAGAGACTGGTTAATTCTGACATCTGAGAGAGATCATCTTCAATATGAAACCAATTTGCAAAGTTAGAATGCTACTTGGAAACGGCTCCTAAAATCTGGTCTGGGCTGTTGTATTTTGACTGGCGATTAGAGTACGGCGGGGAATGTTGACAGGGGTTATACAACCCGATGGTGAAATGGATGAAATCATTCATAACATCCCTCAGACAAAGAAGGAATAAAAGAGGGTCTGTTAGAACACTGACAGGGGATTGACTCAGGATGGTGCAATAAGAGGAGGCATGAAAGAATATTGGAGAGATGAATACTGGTAGGTACCATTTGGGAAATAATTATGTCAGTCTGTTTAGGTCGATGTCAGCTACATATTGGTATTAGTCTAAAAAGATTAGCTCACTGCCATGTCTTTACAGGACAACAAAATTAATCAAGTCTATACTGCCGAGTAGCCACACTTTATATAGTAATGTGAAGTGTGAATTAATGCAAAGTGTCTGATAAGTGCTTTTCAAAGAGGTCCAATGTCAGTTCTTTGGAAAGCAGTCTGTGAAACATGGCTCTTCTCAGAACATCGAGCGGTCTCCACCTTTCACTGACCCGAGGACTAATAATGATAGGCTTATTTCAGGCTCAATAAGCAGAGAAGCAAAGAGGGAATATGTTAAAAGCCTCCGTGTAGAAAATAAAGTAAAAGAAAACGCAAAGAGATGGAAGAAAATACGAGGTTGGGGAAGTGGCTGCGGGAGGTAAAATGGCAAGGACTCCACTTATAGGTGACAAAAAGACAGAGTGTTCTTGTAGCTATTTCTAGCTGTGTATAATAACTCCCCACCTACCTCACCTTGGCCTGGCTGAACTGTAATTTTAGTGTTGTAGAAGTTAATCAAAGCTCGTCAGAACAGAGCGCTCTTATGCAGTAGCCCTCCAATTCCACAGACCTTTTTCATTCTATATAAAAGTCCTCCATAAGCTGCCGTTTTCACTATTTGTCACCCCCTGTTTATTTAAGAAAAAGAACTTAAAGCCAGGGGTGGATCACTAGCTTTGGTGGCTCATCCTTCACCGTTTCATTTGCAGGAAAAGAAAAACATGTCAGAAAAAAATGTCTACCCCTCGTCTCCATAAAATATATTAGCTAGTGATAAGGATGGGTACTGTTCCTGAAAAATATGAGCTCTAATTTTCAAATTTTCTTTTATTCATTTGGCTGTCACTGCTATAGATATGCCATTCAGCAGACAGGAGCTAAATCATGAAGGGAAAACAGTAAAACCTAAAACCCCAAACCACTACAGACACCTAATAGGCTCTCTTCCATGTAGGTTCAGTACTACTGTAAATACACATGGCCTGACCACAGTTTGGTCTAGCTGAACCCTTTTTAAACCACTATGGTATGTTCGATTTATTTTTAACCTCAACCTGAAGAACCTGATGAAGACATTACTAGAAAAATACAAGCCTGTGCGGGGAGGTTTTAGGTATCTACACTGGGTCCCTATGTGCTCCAACACCCAGCTAAGAAAACCATCTACCAAAGGCCTTTAGGCCCCGGAGGCCCCCACACACAAAGCCTGTCTTCATACCGGCTTAATAAATATTCACACAGGGGGAGAAAAAGAGGAAATATGCTGGGTTTAGGTTCAGCTGCTTCAGCTTTGGGTGCAGCACTACCTCATGGCTTCAATTAAAAGCTCAACCTGGGTGATTATTCATATAACAACTTAAGTGTGGAGATGCAAGCTTATGCAACTTGAGATTGCAGGATAGTTGGATGGTTTGAGCAAAAGAAGATATTTTCCGAAGCATGTTGCCACAATGATACATCTCCCCAAACCATGGGGTTCCTTCCCAACTTTCTCTGCCTTTTTTCTCTTGTCTGAGGGATTGTGATGACTTTTGCATATGTACTTAAAAAAAGAAGACATCTTGTTCAATTCAAAGCACAGTATGGCGAATTTGTTCAGGCAGCTTAAACTGTCTGTGATTCAGATAATGGATGGCTTCAGAAGGAATCAGAAGTCAGTAAGAAAACCTAAAAGTTAAACTATAATGCCTTTAAATTATGGTACTTCATGGCTTATCACGGGCTGTAAGATTCATTTGAACATCTTGCTGTCCCAAGTTAATAAGCATTATCAGCTAGAACATCCCAAATACTTAGGTAGATAGATAGATCACAAAAGACTGTGCCACAATGGTGAAATTAAAACTGGGATCTCCCATTGATATCAAACATTTAAAATTAGACGCACTAGCACAATCCTTTTTCAATCGTTGTTTTTTCTGCCTCTTTTTCGGATTCTAGGTCCTTTCAAAGATTGCTACCAGGTGCGACAGGCGGGCCACACGACCAGTGGGATGTACCTACTTAAAACAGACAGCAGTGATCGATTGATTCAAGCCTGGTGTGAACACAACCTTGACAATGGAGGATGGACGGTGTTGCAAAAGAGGAGAGATGGCTCCGTTAACTTCTTTCGAAACTGGGAGAACTACAAGGTAAGTTCACTGGAAAAGTACCATTAGGTTTAAGGGTTTGAAGTTTGAATTCCATTCTTAAGATAACAATCTCATCAATTAGTGAAAATGTCATCGCATGAGAATTTCACTAAGCGATCCAGTCTCAACAGTTCATTTTGGGGCCATTAAACAAGCACTTGCTCAAAGTGTAAACAGCTAAGTGTTGGATTTCCTCACTGTGCGGTTACAGCCAACAACTGTTTCCAGGGAGCTACGTAAAAATATACGCAATCAGAGAGTCCCATGGGTTGAGGGGGAAATGCAATTCTTTTCTCAAAACCACTGGAAACGATTCCTTCATTCTTTTCTTCCAATGTGTCAGCCTTTGCAATAGAGGTCTAGTTCTGCAACAAAGACAAAGGAATAGTTTTTGTAACGCTCGGAGCAAAAAAAAAAAAAAATGACACCAATAAACAGCCTGACAAAATGATTGGTCTTTGTTTTCTCTGTATACAAAAAGTCAAAGGCAAGAGTTTCCCTTCCCGTAATAAAATCAGATTTCAAAATCAATACTTGCATGCTGTTTGGATCGGGGACAGAAATGTGTCTGTAACTGCAGCCAAATCACAATTGCAGCTGCCATTCAACTAATTCGTTGAGTGCGAAACCTTAGATCACAACCTTAACACATTATCGTCTTAATGGGAAGCAGATTTGATGTCATTTCACTTGATTGCAAGGGCTCCTTTAAACTCAGCACCCTGCAGAGAAATCTTATTAACCTCATTCTGCTTTACTGTTTGTGTTTTTTGGACGCCACTTTCCTTCAAATGACCACAGAACAAAAAGGGATCTGTTCTTTCACCAGTTAGCTAAACCACTAGCTCAAATTAATACCACACTGCAGTGACATTTAAAGATAAACTACAAGTGAAAGTAACATGCTGCGGTGCTTGTTCCCGACAGAAAGGCTTTGGCAACATAGATGGTGAACACTGGCTTGGGCTGGACAACATCTACAACTTGGGGAAACAGGGCGACTACAAGCTCATGATAGAGCTGGAAGACTGGACAGGGAAGAAGGTTTACGCCGAGTACAGCAGCTTCCACCTGGAGTCTGAGAGCGAAGGTTACCGGCTGAGGTTGGGCACCTACCAAGGCAACGCTGGGGACTCCTTCAGCAGTCACAACGGCAAACAGTTCACCACGCTTGACCGTGACAAGGATGCCTTTTCCGGTAGGGGGATGCCGAGTTTCAAATACTTCCTGGTTTTGTTTATTAGCGGTAGGGTAAATTATATCCCCTGATCTTGTCTTCTAAAGTTGTGTTTCTCTCTTTGCTAGGTAACTGTGCCCATTTCCATAAGGGAGGCTGGTGGTACAACGCTTGCGGTCAGACCAATCTGAACGGCGTATGGTACAGCGGGGGAGTTTACCGCAGCAAATTTCAGGATGGAATCTTCTGGGCCGACTACGGGGGAGGTTTCTACTCCCTCAAGTCGGTGCGTCTCATGATCCGACCGATCGACTGAAACCTCGAACTGTGCTTCCCTTCAAATGCACCTCAGTCATTACCTTGTTTTTCTACCCATAAATAAATACTGTAAAGGCAGAATCGGGAATCTCTGCCGTTGTTCAACTGCGCAATCTGAACGAAAGAGACAGTGGTATATGTTTATGGCCAGACGCCAACAACTCCTGCGTAGTGGCTAGTTCACTCCAAGATAAAGACGGACGCCATTCCTTTACTTAAGTAACTGCACCTATCAGTTTGGACAGCAACGGTCCATCAAGCCCCCTAACATTCAGTATTACTCTCCTGTGTCCTATTTTACTCACTCTTTTTGAGACTCAGTATGTAATAAAGGGAAATGGTCATTTACTAAAGACATGAGATTTCTTCTGAGCAGCTAATGGTGACTTATTGAAAGTAGTGTTCCTCATACCACGGGGGCATTGGTTATACTGAGATGTTTAACCTTAGTAGCATGAAAATTGAAGTCGTATTGACAGTTAGACAATCAAATGGTGAGGGGAAAGGCCTTTGCTCGACCTACTGTCCACCTGTTCTGGGATTTTCTGGACTTCTTGGGTTTCTCACGACCCGCAACAGAAAGTGAACTCATGCGACAATGTGCTTGTTCAATGTGCATATGGCTGAGCTGGCTTTGGTATGTAAATATCTTTGGCTTTATTTGTGAAAGTTAATTTAAGAGGTGTGATTCTACTCAGGCCAAATGTTCACAATGTTGTCACTCTGCCATTATTTGTTATTTATCTGTGTATTTATAGTAAGTATAGTCACGGCCATCTTATATCTGGCTCTGTAACAATACAATCCTTAACAATTTTTTTTTTTAATCCCATGTAGAGATACATTAGTAACACTTGAACAGAAGCACACACACACAGATAGCAGAATAAACAAATCAAGAGTGGATGTCTAGTTGACTTGAGGATGGAGAACATGTGACATGCACTGCTAGCCATCCAAGAAAAATTAAATTCTTTTATCAACATTAAACTGTCTTTCCCTTTTCTCCAAGCTTCATGTTCTAATGAATAGCAACGTAGCGGTTTAAAGTGTAATAAAATGATCTTGGGTATGAATGTAAAACCCGAAATATTACATAAAATATCAGTGAAGCCTTTGCGAGTATAAAAAAATCATCTGAAATGAAACGCATTCTTTGATCTGATTTAAGTGCAATCCGAGCTGCCACAGCACTGAAAAGGTCAGGGGGATTTAATAATTAACAGAAAGAGTGCAGAATGAAAATGTACTGCGGCCACAGAAAGAGACGGCACGTAAAATCACATCACTCTTATTCTAAAAGAAAGAAAGAGAGCTAAAGCAAAGAAGACGCTTGAAAGAAATATCTAAGAGGATATGAGAGCAGAAGTGTATCGGACTATATCAAGGGCAGAAGTAGATAAAGGAGGATATTAAATGATGCTGCTATAGAAGAATTTTGACTAAAATGAAAGTAGAAAGAGACAGTAAGGATGATAAAAGACACCAGACAGACAGCTGGGGAAGAGAATGAGGGGAACATTCCTTCCACATAAAATCGTTGAGCTTTTGTTTCATTAAAAATGCGTATAACTTGAAATTATGGCTCCCCTCTGGACCGTTCCCTCGGAGGAGCTGTAAGTTACAACAGATAGGAGCTGTCTGACGCAAACGCTGTAAGGAAGAGAGCACAAACACTCGACACATTTTAGCTCACACACTCGCACATCCAGTGGGCCAACCACACTGGCAGAGGGGCTTGCTGTCAGACATTAAAATACTGTACATCCATGCGGTCCAGGCCTGGCTGAGCTGGCTCCTGACACACCGGGTTATAAGAACCAGCGGGGAAATTAACCCCTCAGCTGGCAGACTTTTCTGATCTGAGATATATGACACCTTGGAGTTTTCCATTACACTTGTTATTCCATCCGCTGATGCTCATGTCCCACAGCTACCACTACACAGCAGCAAAGTCATGCTGGAGCTGGAGTCAAGGACCTTGTGCTTGGCCTCTGGCCTTCAATAAAATCTGTCTCCACTGACAGAGGCCAAACAGAAAATGCAAACCGCAGCATCTTATTAATAAGTGTAATAAAATTAGACTGAGGCTATCATAAATATTAAGGAGCTGTTGGTCAATGACATGCTATTCAGAGAAGTGTAATATTACACAGGACATATTTCATCTGTATTTTTCACTCATTTGTGTAACAGAGCAGACAAACTTCCATTTTTAAACACTGCAACTGTTTATAATGGCTGACAGCTTTTGCTTTACGTATGCAACTGCAGTCCGAAGCAAGTTTTTAGGCTTTAAATCAATGTCTTCTCGTAATTTACCAACAGTAGGCCTGTGTGATGAAACAACAGTGATTTGTGCCGGCGACAGACACTCCATCAGAATATTGTTCGACAGTTTGACTTAAATATATTAGACGCAAACCACCATGAAAGCACAAAACCAAAAACCCCAAGCATGCTCCTTCTCTGCCTCATAAACAGCCCACCATATCTCTTTATATTGGAGCCCCTTCTCCATCCGTTGCTCTGCTCCAGACCTCCTCTGGTGGAGGCTGCAGCCAGCAAGATTAGCTTTGCAGTCTAAAAACACCCACAACTTCACCTCCACCTGAGAAACACACAGAGCATGTGCAGGCCGATGTGGGAATCAGTCAAACCTTAACCTCAGACTGACGCAGCGGTTTCGCCTTTGTCACTCTTCATTCACCTCTGAGTTTTACTCGCTTGCTTTATTTAATGTATAGCAAGGTGAGATCATTCCTTTATCCTTATTTGCTCTATTTATGTGAGTAAATGTACTTATTTGTATCTGTTTGTGTTGTTAATATTCAAAATTTTACAGTTGTACCTTAATAAATAGGCTAAAGTAGTTAAGTGCAAAGTAAATTAAGTAAAGTAAATTTGCATGATACACACGCTATGGGCTGAAATTAAACATTTTATTGTGATAAATTTGTCAGCTATATCGCCAACACTAACCTGCATTATAGTATATTGAGTTGTGAGCATCAGTATGTGGCGGTAGCAGCAGACACAGATGGAGAACTGCAGCTACTGCTGTTGTGCTGCTTTTGCAACGTGGCTGATGTAGACAAGGTGAAAGGATAACGAGTTGAGGAAATATTCTACAATTAGTTTTTGTCATAGTGGAGCCGTATGTTTTCTATGGGCTCTTTGTCGTTACGTGATTTACTAGAGAACAGGAACAAGTTCATCTGAGCATTCAACAGGCCGGCCCTGTGGTGAGCAGACAAGAGGGGGCTGTGTCTGCCGAGCCTAATAGCAGGTCAGAGATCACACCGTTGCACATACATGCAGTTCAGCACAAATGTATCACTGTAGAAAAGCCCAAACTCAGACACTGTATAGCACACACATGACTCTTTCTCCAGATCTGTTATCATCAGAGATAAGCATCACGCCCACAAAGATGCAAATGGAGCAAAGAAAGAAACATGATAGGAAGTCACAAAAGCGGCACGAGCACACAAACACACTGTAGAAGTGAAACCCTCCTGTGGCATATTTACCACATAAAATAACACACTTGGTAATTTTAACCCTCTGCTGCGGGTTGGGACTTTAATTGAAGCTTAGAGCCAAATTCAACAGGTACTTTGTTTAGCGACCAAAGAGGTAAACACATGGACTAAGACATCAGGAGAAAACCCAGCCCAAATTTAACCATTAGACAAACACACCCAACACTTATATTGGGAGTGATGCTCTCTAACAAGCACTGCGGCTTTCAGTATCCCACTCATTCATTCCTGCGTTCTCTCAGAGGGATCGGGTGAGTTTATGATTGAGGAGAATGTCCGAGAGCAAGAGAGCGGCGATTTCCCTCTTGTGTGTCAAGCTTGGCTCGATCCAGCGCTCAAGACAGCCAGCTGGTCACATCACACATGGTCACGCATCACTAACAAGCTTGCACTGTAAGAAAACACCATCCCACTCGCACATACAAGTAGCTCCACCCGAAGAACGACCAACTAGTCGCAAATCACTCAAACGCTTACAAAAAAGAAAGCGTTTCCTTCTGATTCACAATGACGACTTACAGTAAAGTTGGCATAAGTGTGCCGTTTCACAGCATTAGCTTTGCACTCGTCTCAAAGTCTGTCATTACCTCCGGACTTCCATGACGGAGAACGGAGGGGAAACTGGACGGCTTAAAGTTTCTTTAATGACAAACAGACTCGTGAGCTCTTTGTTGCTTGCGTCTGTGTTTGTTTTTGCATACTTGAGCATCTAAGTTTGAATCACACAGCAGTAGCTATGATACGAGCCGGATGGTAACCGGCATCAAAGTCATCCAGTCATCATCGAGTCAAAACAAGAACAAACAGTACAGCAGTAAAACCACACACGTGGGCACGAGCGTTTTCCTTGCACAGCTCATAACGCCATTCCTGTGTGATGTCATACTGCGGAGCCAAAGACCGAGAGGCAATAAATATTAAAGGAAAGGAAAAAGACAGTTATTATTATTATTATTTCTTGTTTTTCTTGCTGATTCATGTGTTTTTTCCCAGCTAAAAGGAAGTTTGGGATGTTAAGCAGCAAATTTATGGTCGACAATCACTCTCCCCAATTCGTGGAAGCCAAGCAAAATCAAAACCCAAGAAAAAGCAGCTACAGGGGAAACAAGCAGCTTACTGTAAAAGAGACGACCGCAAAATACAAGAGCAACCAACAATAAAACATGAATGACTCCCCAAATGACGACAGTCGTAGTGAATAATCAATGAGATAATGACACCAAACGCACATCCAGAGGCAGTTTGTTTTGTTAAGCCAGGACGCTTGCCATTAGCTCAACCTTTAGCCTGCTAACAGCCCATAAAGATAAGAAGCTGACAGTGAAGCGTCTTGGTTTAACCTTAAAGATCAAACATCGTGGTGGTATGTGAGTGTGTCTGTTACCTAGGTATGGTATACAAGAGACCATGCTCTGGCTGCTTATGAAGTCTCTCAGACGTTTGTAGTTGTCTTCTTTGGACATCAGGTAGTCGAGACGATCAAATGTTGCCTTGTCTTTCCGACTCAGTAACTACGAGGTAAACAGAGACAGAAAAACAGGGAGGGAACAGAAGGACGGCATGAAACAGGCAGAATGATTCAGCAACACATTGAGATACAAAGGAAGAGATTTGGCAATAAATTACTTCTATAAACAGGAAAAATGGCTACAGTCAATCCATAACTCTTAACTAACGATTCACATTTTTCTGTAAAATAAGTGACACAGCTGGTGATACCTTGCTGTGATCTGCAGTTATTAATATGAGACTCGAGCCCTATTCGCACAGTAATAGCGTTGTCATGACACCTTTAGTATGTTGTAATAATTGTGGAGATAATCCGTTATCTTAATCCCATGTGAATCTGCCATGTTCGTAATTTGCTTTGGGGTCATTGTTCCTTATGTTTGTGAGGTTTTTGTTTTCTTTGCACCTTTCCTCTGCCTCTTTCATGCTTGAAAGTTATTGAGGCTGCCCTGGCAATTATAAATAAAAGCTTGGAAATTCCTTCATAATTGCAAATTCAGGAGGCTCATGTTGTTACACAGCATGGAGACCTCTTGACAGAAACATTGAGCTCAAACCCTTTAGAAGAGCATAAAGGAGGATCAAAGGATAGTCAGATGACAGGATGACATGCCTGGCTGCCTGTGGTAAGGAACGTTTTGCTGTCTTTTAAGATGTCCAAAACTTGTTATGCAGCAGCCCTTTAATATCATATCTGCAGGTATTTATAGTAAATTGGAGTACTACCCAAGATTTTGCTTATTTTATGTGAATACGCATGAAACACAGATGTGGAGGGTAATTTCTAAATCACATGAGGTGAGGTGAGGTGACACACATTTTATACCTGCTTTTATACCTGCTTTTTATTCTATTTGTTTTTCTCTTTATCACTTACCTGTAAAGTGTCTTTGAGTGCCCAGAAAAGCACTATACAAATAAAATGTAATATTATTATGACATCAAAATAGAGCTTTAAAAGCACATATCTTGTGCATAATAAACATACAGTTATAGTCAACGGACAGGTGATATCAGCCACAAAAGTGGCTCAGCTGCATATGACACACGCTGTCCTATGTTAATCCGACTCATGTAACATAGACTCTATAATATACACTTTGGCCAGAAGTCATTAAGCGTTACAGAAGCCTTCGTCATGGTGGCCCAGTGCAAGCTAAACCCCCACAATGCTCTCTGCTTGCCAATATGGAACTGCCCATTGTGACCACCTCCTTGAATCACCACAGTACTAAACAGTAAGAGGCTCCACCTGGTGGTACAACCAGATACTATAGCTAATCTACAATACATTTTCTGACATGCATATCCTTCGTCTTCTGCTTTACAGGTTAAAATATTTTTGCGGGTACTTGATTAACTTTTAATCTTTAACATTCTGACTGCAACATCATTACAACCATTACAGATGCACAAACTGTGTCAAAGTATTTCCTGCAAGCCTCCGCACAACCTCGTTACTCGTCTGAATGAAGTGGCTACACTTAAAAGAACACCAGTGTGAGCCACAACAGCAGAAGTAGATGTATCTCTCCAGTTACTATTAGTGTGCATATTTGTGTGTGTCTGTTTGTCCCTTTGTCAGAGCTACAAATCCCAAGTCTACGACAGCAAGACAGCTTCACTGCAACTTATGGCAGCAGAACTGAAGCATCTGACCACAAACTGAGACCGTGTGTGTGTGTGTGTGTGTGTGTGTGTGTGTGTGTGTGTGTGTGTGTGTGTGTGTGTGTGTGTGTGTGTGAGCCCTTCAGTTCTGGTGCAGGTGCCCTGTATCGTGACAAGCAACAGCATTCACTGAATGCCTTAAAGAAAGTCCTGTGGTTTTGTAGACCAAAGTTTAAAACATTTCCCCCATTACATCAGAGCATCATTATGTCATTATGTAAGCTCTACATCTTCATTGAGAACACAGACCAGTTGTGCCTCTCATGTTTGTAAAATGGACACGGGTCTACAAATAAATAATAGATTCAAAATGTCTCCATTACCAAATGTCGAGTGAAGCTCATATGCAAATGCTGGGTGTTTCATTAACAGCATGAAATTGGTATTTTTCTAAAGAACTCAACCACAGAATTCCCGAGAATAAGGTCCACTAATGGAATATGTTAAATTCTCATTTTATCTCATGAAGCAGTGTGATATTTGTTTTTTCTGAATGTTCTAAATAATTCACTTTCTTTGTTTTTTAGAACTTTTTCACCTTGACATGTCACTCGTGCTAGTTTTTTTTAGCCTTTGTTTATGTGTCCGGTGTTTTGGTACAGATCTTCGTGAAATTCCTGTTTATCGACATCACTCCACTAATAAACCACATGTGTCCTCAAAGTAAGGTAAACATACTCACCGCCCATGTTTTGGTAAGCCTGAAGATGGGAGCACTCTGTAACCCCGACACCACAGCCATGACGGCGTGGAGGTTGTTTATGTCACACAGTTTCTATGAAAAGTTACAGCACATCAAACATCATTAAGCTGAGTTTACACAGCAAATATTCACGGGGATAAAGAACAATAACGTCATGCTTTGTGTGGATTTGTTTACCTTGGCAGTGCGAATATACAGACTCAGCACTTCGGCTCTGATCTTCAACGTCTGCGCATGGAGGATTTCTCGTACCACCCAGAAACTCGTCTAGAAAACACACACAAACAGGGATTACGGCACCGAGCAACACTCACAAACTCACCAAAAACAGAAGTATGATGCTATTGAACATTTTATCTCTCATATGTTACAATCTTCAAAGCAGTATGAGGATATCAGGTATATTAAAAGAGCGACGGGGAGTTCTGGCTCGCTTCACCGCCAGATTTGTAGTCCAGAGCCAAGATCTGCAGACAGTCATGAAAACTATGGGCTGAAACTCATATAAATCAGAGCAATATAGAACACAGGGCAGACTGTTAATGGAAACACTCCTTTACAACGCATGCACACTTATTAAGCAAGGAAGTATTCTGACCTCATCATTATTTCTATGCATATTTTCCAACTCCACACCATATAAACTTGAATGCTTTTTGGATTTAATCATTTTCAGGCGATACGTATTTGTGTAATGAGAGAGGATGTGGCCTAAAGTGATTAACTCCCTACATTAAAGTGTGTATGATTATTGGGCAGCTTCATTACTACGGCTTAAATGGGCCAAAACAGAGATTTAACTAGTTGAAAACACAAAAATTGTAAAAATGCCTTTCAGACAGCTAAAGAAACACCTAAACTTTTGAGACATGAACACCTGATGATCATACATTTTGTTGCAAGTAGTCAACATCATTGCGGAAAATGCAGAACATTACATGCAAAACTCTGAAGGAACCCATTATCCTCCAGTGCTGCTATATTTGAGAACTGAAGGGTGACAAATCAAAGGAAAAAACAGAATCCTTCATTTCTACAATGAGGGGATCTGGTGGCTACGTTATGCTGTGGGGGGTGTTTCAGCTGCCGTGTTAGCTATTGTGGTTGGAAACAGTACTTTTTACTTCACGCGTAAAAACAATCCATTGCAGGCAAAGAGATATTGACTGAACCAGTGTAGAAGAAAAGGTAGCTTACTATATTCAATCACGATGGTGAACGCAGTGCTACTGCTGTAAATTAAACAAATATTAACCGCGATCATGATTGTAGCCTCCCAAACTTAAGTGAACATAATTGATAGTGGTATTGATGTTTAAAATGCACCGTTTAGCTCACCGAGTTAAGGCGATACCACACGGGCTGAGTCTCTTAGCAGCGGTCATGAGTTTGAGTCCGGCTCAAGACCTTTCTGCGTATCACTCTCCTCTCTACCCCCCTTTCACTCTGTCTCTCTCTGTCAATAAAAAAAATGGGGAAAAAACTCTCCCCCAAAAAATAAATAATAATAAAAAACGCTCCACTCGTAGAAAAGTTACACACATAGAAAACAGCCCATGTAGATAAAAGTCGCTTGCTTTCTGACATTAGAACGTCTTATTTCACTCTTTCCTAGCTACGTTTTGGTCACACATCTGTCTGAGAGCGCTAAAGCTGGCATGTATCTATCACTTGCACATGATGTGTTTAGGGAACATCAGTAAATTGTAGTGTCTATCGAACATTATAGCAGATGTTCCACAAGTTAGGAGTTAAATAACAGAGGAAAATTGGTAGCACCAGTGCATCCAGTGGAAAAGTTAAGTCTGCAGCTCTGCTATACTCAATTACTAAATCTGAGAATAAACAAGTGAGTTGGGAAAAATGATTTCTGTAATTGACTTGCCTAATAATTGTGCACACTTATATACTCCCTTAAGAAAGACAAAACTCACTTTTTCTCACTAACATTTTGGATCGACTGAGAGCATTGTATTCGTTCAACAATAAAATGATTCCTGAGGAAAACAATTTTCCTAATAACTGTGCACGCAGTGTAGAGACAGTTAGAGATCTTCAGAAAAAACAAGACCCTCGGAGGAAAATCCGCTGGATGCCAGGTGATTACACAACAGATACACACCATAACTCCTGATATGTCAACTGAGAAAGGAGGAGGAGATGGTGAATACGTGTGTGTGTTCAGAGTACTTGGCCAGACCGAAAGTGATGTCGGAAATCTGTCTCTTTAGGGAGAATGCTGGTAAGCCAAAGTTCTGATTATACATACACACAAACAGAAAAGTCAGTGAATCAATCACTGTTTAAGCTCCTGGGAGAGAGGGAATGGAAAGAGGAAAGGGAGAAGAGTGAGGGAAGAGAGAAGGTAATGGGAAGGGAAGTTAGCTTCAATGCCGCAGGGCTCTCAGGGCTTTCAAAGCCCACAGCTGTCTGCACATTGTGTTCTGATAAGACAGACAGACTGACCATCTCCATGTTTTCTTCTAACACTAGCATACTTTCCGCTTCTGAACCATTTTCTCACTTTGCTACTTCCACATTTTTTTCCTCTTCTCTTGTCTCCTTGATTAATTGATTTTATCTATGTGGTCGACGATCCTCCAGAAGCCACAGACCGAGAGGTGTGATCTTTGTGTGTGTGTGTCTATAAATTAAGCGTACGATTGTGTGGCAGCTTCTTCGTGCTTTTCAACATTCTTGATTCTTGGGTCCACACAGATTCTGAACCTACAGCTGTCTTTGCCTACTTTTTCCTGGAAGCAGCCCCAAGACTTGTTTTTATTTCAGGGAAGACGAGAGAAGCTGAGGAGTGAGAAGATAAATTCATCCAGCTACTCATTCTTTCACTCTCCATCCTCTCTTATAAACACATGATGCACACATCAAACTAAGTTCAATCGATGAGGTAGTGTATCAACAGGAAACAGAGCCATGTGTTCTTAATTTTCACCATTTCACATGAAGTAATGCAGAGAGACGTAGTTGGGGGAGTGATGAAAATGGACAGGAGACATATCGACGGTGGACCCTGACTTCCACTGGTTTAATATGGACTTACTGGCTTGCTATAGCGGCCTCCTGTGAAGAAGCAGCTCCCATTTTCAAAAATGACCTTCCTCTTCCATTGTACAGTAGAAAAGACTTTCCAGTAATCGTGAAATGTGACTCCAGTCTGGGAGCAAAACATGGTGCAGCTTCACATTTACTTTCCTCAGCGGCCTAATCTCTTGATATCTGAGGTCAATCTGGACAAAGCACGTCTCAAAAATCACTATACCTATGGGGTTCATTACAGGGAATAGTGTCTCTGTCTGCTTTGGTCTCCAAAACTGCACAGCGATGAGGTCACTCATGACGGCAGCGCTCCACATAGGTGCAATCACAAGTGTGTGAGTGAGAGGGTTTTGCAGACAGAGCTCCATCTGTACAGATCTCATATTATGTCCTCAAGCAAAAATGATGTTTTTGGGGCCGTGTTTATGAGACTATCAAGGCCTCCAGATGGAGCTACGAGGTCCCGGCGTTTCAATAATCATAAATACGCGGAAGCAGACAGATCCATCAAAAAGCTCATAGCTGTAGATCAACCAATTTAATGGCCTGAGGGGAGGAAGGGAAGGGGTGGAGATTAAGATCTGGCCTGTGATGGAGGCGACAGCTGACTGACAGCGGGATCTGATCCTTGATGTGCTAATGCCTGTTCAGTAGTAGAGAAAATCTAAAGAGCTAACAGATATGTTGAGAATATAACATATTCTGCTTTAGTTACAGCCGTGAATTCTTTATTAAGCCTTTGATTCTATGATTCCTGAATAAAAACACTTCAAGCTGCTGATTTGTCACTGTAGAAAACCTAATAAGACAAATTACTGTGCATCATCATAATGTGTTAGATAGCCTAGCCAATTCCTTTCTGGCTCACTGGCTTCCAAAGCTTAGCGCCAACAAGACCGGGACTGAAGGAAGAAGAATATGGCTTCAGCTCATGCGAAGGGGCTTTCTGGGACTCTCTGCCCTAGTGTCCAAGTCCCATTATCCAAAAAGCTCATTTTCCTTGGCTCCCAGCAGCTGAATGTGTGCAGCTAACATCTTGAATCACCGTTTGGGATCTGGTATACATGGAGAAGTTTCCACAGCAACACATTCTTATTAGATCATCTCATATTTATACTGGAGGGCAGTAAAGTGGGTCTTAAAGGAGCTTGGCAAAAACACTGGGAGTGGATTAAAGGGCATGGCTACCCCTTGAATCATTACCCACAACTTCCTGTTGATGATGTCACAGGGTATGGAGGAAGGGGACATGCCAAACACACTCCTACACGTGCACATTAATAACTTCACGAATGCCAGAAACAAGGACCAAAAGAAAAGCTGCTTTCCCTCAGACCTGCTTCACCTGGGGACCATTTAGGATATATATAACTGTTTGACTGGCAGGACGGAGACATGGGGATTATTAGGAGCTGCCATGACAAGCACAGCTTCAAAAACAACCACGTCTGGGAGAGCTGGGGTGATGATTTGATACTTGGAGGATGGAGGCAGAGGACACGATGGAAAGAAGAGCTGTAATCTCTCCATACCTCAATGGCCAAGGCTCATAAATCTATAAAACTGCAGGGACTGTTTTCTCTCTTTACTTTTGGGTGAGACTTGAGATTGCCCTGAGAGAGGTATAGGTGAAAGTAGTGTATGTGTCTCACCTGGTTGAACCTGCGGGTAAAGGCCACAACATTTGGGGCAGAGCTGTGCTTCTCCTTCTTGTTCCAGCCACAACTTGAGAGCTCCTGAAAGCACACAAACAATCATGCAAATTAAGATTATGTACAGAGCCGCAGAGCATTTCTGTACATGGCAGCATTTTTACTGAATGTATTCAACAGCCCAGTCAGAGGTCACTCTGTGGGAAGTGGAGAGGAAGTAAAGAGCAGGATATGAAAGGAGAGAAAAGCAGATGAGGGAGAAAGATGCTGAAGACGAGATTCAGTCAAAGGCACAGATTGATTAATGAACGACTGCAAAAACAAACAGGACAAGTTATGCAGGAGCACGTTCTTCCTCAGGATGGAGCTGAGCAATCATCATTGATTGGAACTATTCCAATGTAAAATTGATCACTAAGCTGTGGAACGACTGCCGCTCAACTAGATATGTGAAACAAAAGAAAGCTGCTAGGATTTCTCAAAACTTTGTTAAGAACAATATAAAAAGAATTTGACTTTTAACTAAAATTGATGTAGTCTCGAGCACAGTGATCTTATCCTCATATCAGCCAGCTGCACAGGGAAGCAAATGTAAAAGGTAGTAATGTCACATTGAAAGAGAAGAAGACAAAAAGCAAACTGATTTTTTTTGTAACAGTTATATAAGGTAAAATTAAGGGCGCACCATGCATTTTGCTAAAAGAAATGCATCCTGAGTTGAATATAAACCAGTACTCCACAGTGCATTACTTTTAATCTATTAAATGTTTAATATAACAAACATTTATCATATAAAGTAACCAAAATACTGAAGTGACATCTTCTGAACATCTTGCCAAAGGTCAGAAAGTGAAAGCAGTTCAACGCACAATAACACAAAGCAGAGAAACGTTGCAAAACCTTCACACATGAGAAGCTGTAATAAGTCAATGTGTTGTTTGACTTCATAAAAATGTGTAAAACTACTGGGTTATTGAAATTGCCGTTTGTTGACTTTCTGTTAAAAGCTAATAAATCAATCTCGGCACTTCTACTAAGGCTTCCAATCTTTCCAAAGCAGCAGCTGTGGAAGCAGCAGCACTGATAACGATTTCAGTAAACTCTGTTAAAAAGGAAGAGTGGTGATTTTGGAACTTGAACACAGAAAATTCCAGCTACGCACAAACAGTCATTTCTCTCGGAGTACCAGGCTGGACTCAGTTTGGCCTTTAGCTGCCTGTCCTCAGCGATGAGGTAAAGACGGAGACCACACAGACACTGCGAGGGGAACCCAGTCCCTCCGTTGGCCCCCGCAGGCTGTCCAGAGGCCAGGGACACTGACATAACAGTAGGAAAAATGTTGTGCAAGCTCTCCTCCTAATCCCTGCCAGCCCGGCTGACAATATGAACAGCTGAATCAGGCTCCCCCGCACAACACAACCCCCCTGTGAGGCAGTTCGACCGTCTGGAAGCAACAACCAAATGCTCACAGCTCCCTGACCGGACTTCATCGGGACGTCTGCTTGCAAAGCGAAGTTGCGCTTGTTTGACGCCGAGTCTCTGGGATGTCGGAGGCAGCCAGCGGGGGCAAAGAGGCAACATATCAAATACAGATGTTAAAAGCAGACATTCATGCGTGGGCGAGGTGATGCCTTGGGGTCTATGCTGCCTGAGTCAGGATTAGGGTACATGGAAACCAAAAAGGGGGATAAGTGGAGTGAAGATGGATGGATCGCATTAAGGCTATAAAATAAAACACTGTAGAGGACCCGACAGCATCTTCTTACATGGTTTCTAGCCTGTGTGTAGCCTCCTGTGTGTTTAGGTGTGCTGTCACAGTATAGCATTAAACCTGAAGGCAGGAGCCTGTCTCACCAAGGAGAGCTAATTATTTATTTAACATCTGTCCTTTTCAAATAACCGCTTCCCTTCGTCCTGCCATCGTGTCAATCATTCGTCTCTCCTTTTTGATTCCTAAAACAAAGACGTTCTATAGTTAGTGGGAACGTTTGTGTTTCTCGCCATTTCGGCCACCCAGGCAGGCGTTACACTGACACACAGACACCAAGACCACAACGTTTCAACAAGCTACGCTGAACCTTCAACACCGGACCACCTGGACCCATCTTCTAATCTAACTATCCATCCATCTGTCCATCCAGCTAAGCTTGAAGTCTTCTTAAGCTCCACAACAAACCAAAGTCTGGTCGTCTCGTGCATTTAAGCAGCAGGGAACTGATCCACAGCCTCTCCAGAAACTATTAGGGTTTTATTTCCTTTATTTTTTTTCTTGTGCCTTTATAGCCTCTTCTAACACTCAGCCATTACAAACTGCAGGCAACTTTTAAATAAAACTCCGACAACAGTTGAGTCTTTGGAGAAAGGCTTTGACGAGGCAGCTCTGGTAAGGGGAAGGTTTTAAATACTGCAGTAAAAAAGCGCCGTTAAAAAAGAAAAAAGAAAAAGCCTGTACTGCCAAACCACAGACTGCCTGTCATTTCCACATGCTGGTCTGGTTGAGCAGCATTTTCATTAAAGCACAGTCCTATGGGGCTGAGAGAAGCTGGCGGCATTTACACTGCTGGGTATGAATATTTAACACGAGGGTTGTCAAAGAAAACTGATGTCACCTCTGGCTGAACATTTAAGTGACTGACAAGTTACAATAACCCATAAATATCAACTAATTGGGTAAAAAAGTGTCCTTAAGCATCCAAACAAAGACATTAATACAGATTAGATGCTTATACTATCATTAACCACACTACAACTTTACACAACCCAAAGCGTAGACAGTGCTTTACATTGTAAGAAGTATTATATAAGCCGGAGTACAAGCGGAATAAAATAACCAGCTGCAGCAAAACCGCAAATTGCGATGAGCTCATGTGAGATGCCACAGCTATTCCTTTTGTTTTAGTCTGCATTGTAAACGGAAAACTGTGTGTCGGGATCCCGGGGAAACTTAAGTTAGAGGCCACGGGCCAAGACAGGAAGGGCTGATAAAGACGAGGAACAGGATGGAAAAAGGAGGAAGATGAGAAGGGGAGGAAGTGAGAAAGAAAGCTTGCTGCAAGAAGAGAGGAGGAGATTGTGACGATAAGATTTACTCAGGATGACGGGAAGGACTGCGATGGAAAACCTGCACTGTTGTCTGTTTGCTGATTAGTGCTTTAGGATGCAGGGAGACAGAGGAACCCCTAACCTGCCAAGTGATGCCAAACATGTGCTGCCACTATTTACAGATTTGCCAGTTTGCTTCTGTTCTGGTTAAACAACGGAAAGACAAAACACAGGAGGAAAGGAAAGGAAAGGAAAGGAAAGGAAAGGAAAGGAAAGGAAAGGAAAGGAAAGGAAAGGAAAGGAAAGGAGAAAAAGAAGACCTGTAAAATACAACGTTGTCTCAGTCAGACAGTCCTACAGTATAGACTTGGCAGGGACGTGGGAGCCAGCTGCAGCTTCCTTCTCCTTGCTCTGCAAACCATGGAAAGAATTAGTTTTCCAGGAGTAGCTGTACTTTTAGTACATGTACTTTATGTTTATGTCTTATTTCTCATGGCAGTACAGTAAAACCAGATTGAGCATGTTGCTATAAAAAGATATAGCAGTGAAATGTTATAATAATCATAATTGTTGTTATATTCTTAAAGAATATATTAAAAATAATTAAAAACATACTATAATGGTGGCGGACTAAATCCTTGTTGATGAAGAAACTGTTGTTTTCTATGTCTGCTGCCAACGCTTCGTTTTCCCCACCTTTCATCGTGATGAATGTATCCAGACTGTCATGCTGACAAGCTGTGGTGTAGGAGGGGTTCCCTCCTGTGTTTGTTGTGAAGCAATTACTGTCAGATCCCTACATTTAAAAACGACATGTGCAGACTTTGTGAATCTACAGAGAACTGTATGCAACACTTTTAACACTCTGAAACCCACAGCTGGTTTGATAAACATGTAAAAAAGGAGGCAACTTCCACCATTTATCAGAGCCAGAAGCTGTAAAAATAGAAAGAATCCTTAGATTTTCAACTTCCTGACAGAGCTTGAACTGCTCATCTGTTATGTAACATTCTGTCGCAAAAAAAACATCCAAATCTAAAATTGATTGTGATTTTTAATCTAAATGACTTCATTATACGCGTTTCTTTTTTTTTTAAATCCCCAAAAATGGACTGTTTACCCGAACCGTGAAGCAAATAGTGACTTTAGGGACTGTTTGGCTGAACTGGGTTGAACTGCAGGCTGTGCTTACAAAAGACAGATAAGAAACAGTGTGGGGGGAAAAATCTAAGTATTATTATGATTTATGGCATTATGACTTTGTTATGTTGCACAGAAGACATGTTTGAGTTCTCTCTACTTCTATCTATGTTGGTGCCATTTCTGTAGAGGTGCAGGATTTTTTTTAAATGAGCCCAAAGTCAGTAAAAATGTGACAGGAGCAAAAAAATAAAAATTTAAAACTTCCAGAAACTACTTGGGGTTCAGGGGGTTAATACCTCAGCTACACTTATGACTGTATGACAGCAAACACGATATTTGAGTACATGTTTTTTTATCGCACAATCAGTGCTGGAAAGCCGACGAGACATACCTGAGAATGTGAAACGTTACCTGCCTCCAACTACGAGTCATCTCATCATCATCTCCTCGACTCGCATGAGACCTTCAGTCTGTTCAGAGGATTTCTACTCTGGGTGCTGAGACGTGAGGGTCTGACATACTTCTCAGCGGTACGTAAAATGCAATCCGATATCTGTTCCCTTCAGAGCTGAAAAGAAACTCGCGAGCCAAAGCCACTAAATTACTTAGTTGGCTCTTGGAATGACTGTATGTTAAAAACAAAAGGCGACCCTCTCCCCCTGAAGCCCCTCTGCGTCACTCTATCACTCTTTCTCTCTCAGCCTCTGTTTCATAAACATCCAGCTGTAGATCTTCAGCTGCATGTCTGATTATGAAATTAGAAATAGCCCACGGGGACAGAAAAGAGAGAAAGAAGAATGGAGAAAAAGTCCTCCATCGCTCTTTTATTTCATCACATTTCTCCTGCACTCGTCCTCCCTTCACTCTGCTCATTTATTTCTTTTTCTCCATTTCTTTGTCACCTGATCTTTCATACCGTAGCGAGCACATATGCATCCATATTCACTCCTGATAAACAGAACCAGCCAATGCTACGAGCCATTAGTAATCACTGCTTCGTAACTTTAGAGGAGAGAAAATGATTTGCTACGAGTCCTCTGCATTCATTCCTCTCCCCCTCTCTGTGATCCATCTTGTCATTTTAATGGCATTTCACTTTGCAACCCAACAGCCAAGGAACATAACAGAGATTCATTTGGGGGTTGTAGATTAAGCATCAGCCCGCTCTGCAGTATAGATTATTTTACCATCAAAAATGCCTTCTGGTGTTCCCATCAATTATACCCGCTCTCCAAACAGAGCACAAGACTCTGACAATGCCTGGCTCACTGGCTCTCACTTCCATTTCTTTATTTACTCTGTTTCCAGACAAGAACAATGAGTATTGCGCTTACGATGGTCCATTAGGAGGAGGAAGTAAATTACAACATGCATGAGCCGTCACTTATGTATCATAAAAAGCAGATGTGTTGAGATTCTGTTTGTCTCTGCTGTGTCAGAGTGACACGTGTTCAAGTCTGATCTTTTAAACCTGGCTCTCTTGAAGCCTTTTCAATATCAAAGAGAAACGGCCTCTCCAGCCATTACCCATAATTTCCCCCCACATTATACATATCAGAGTGTCTGGAAGAAACAAAAGATAGTGGGAGTGGACGTTGCTTCCTGCCCAGAAGGGGTTGGCCAGACTTTATACCATCTCCTCACACTGTTTGGTGTGTCCGTCCACAGTTCCCATGTAATCTTTTACTGCTATTGTGACAGACTGTTATCTTTTCTTCCTCATCCAGAGGGTTTGGCTGGATGTTTCAGGCTCTTCTCCATACATCTGTTGCATTTCAGCATTGGAACACTTGAGTTAACAAGATCTTCTGTTCTGCTGCGATCTTGTCTGACGGTTATTTTTCAAACTCGTGCCAGAATATCTGTTTATGTGTCCATACGCATGGGGGGAAAAAAACGTTTGGGCTCTCAGTCTCTCTCTCTCTCTTCCTCACACAAACTCTCACATTATTATATTAACACAGTTATGATGTGTTTATGGTAAGAGGAAAAATAAAAATCTTAAACACAGACACTAACAGGCCAAGTCACGGCTAATTTATGGTTATTTCAGCTATGTCTAGTGCAGTTATTATGGAAAAGCCTGCAGTGTTGGACCAACGGCAGAAACAGTAGGGCGGTAGATTAGAGCAGCTCAAACTTTAAAGACGGCTGCTTTTTGCACTATGCGGTAATGAGACTAAGGGACAAGCTTGATTTGTCTACAGTAAATCAGCTGTGACGGCATTCATATAGTGGTATGCAGTGAAAAATATTTAGGAAAAACCTGGTGGAGGATTTAACCCGTTTATTGTTTGTTCTTAAGCTATCAACCTGAATCCATCTTAAGATCAACTGGACATGTCAAGAAGCTCTACTGGAGATATTATATCCAGGTAAATTGAAAATAGAAGGGCGCGATCCATCGTTAAGGCCAATGCGCTATCTTGCAGAAAGAAACACCATAATTTAACAGGTACTTCCTCTGACTATGCTCCACCTCTCCAATAAGTTTCGTGCAATTTGGTCGGGTAGTTTTTGCATAATCTTGCTAACAGACAGACAAAGCAACAACCACATGGCTCAGCTTCTGCCTTGGCGGAGGAATGAGAATTACGACATATCACATCATGGAAACTAACACGATCTTCTTTCCACTATCTCATCTTATGGGAATGATATAGTAAACATAAACATGTTTGTTCTATATTAATATGCCTTTTTACACTAATTACCTCCATACCATTTATCAGTGAGCTCTACTTTAGCTACCATCTGTGCTGATTTCATCGTTGTAACACAACATTCAAAGGGTTAAAAGGCAAAAATGGGCTGTAAGTCAGTAAAAACATTATTGCACAACTCAAGGAATCAAGCAAGTTATTTAATATTTTCCTATTCGGGCGGTGAATGGAGTGAAACAGCAGGCGTGCACGAACACACACACACGCCTGCTTTTCCCATCATGTGTCTGCGAGGAAGACTGACAGCGGTGGAAACTCTAGTTGAGTGCAGCTCAGTTGCAGCCGTGTACCTTTTTTTCCTAGCGAGAGACAAAAGCACAGTGAAAGCAGAAAAAAAAAAAGCCTTGCTAGTCCACTCAGGATTCCTGCTGGGTCACTCTACATACTGTACACTCGACTGCCTCTCTCCCCACAGACTGCAGCCTTGATCAGCTCCTCAGCCCGCCCCCTCAATCAGGCTCCTCTCCGGATGCCCCCCTCTTGCTCGCTTTCCCCTGCATCATCCTTTAATCCCACTTCCAAGTCTTTCCGCACGGGACGCCGCAACAAACAAAACAAGACAAACAAGGCCTGACAAAAGCTACTTGGGAACTTTTAGTCTCCAGTGTTTTCCGTTTTCCATTTCCTCAGACACGATAAACTATTCACAACACTCAAAAAGGGACACTATGACAGTGTTATTTAATAAAATCAAAATGTGGGTCTGATAATACCAGAGGAGTGTGTGTGCTGTTAGCCGAGGGAAGTGAGTGTTGCACATTTGCAATAGTAGGAGTCAGACTGTACCACACCGCACTCGGCTGTGGTCTGTATGCTGCTTTTATAAGGCCACAGTGGCCAACCTTAAACACAGGCTATCCATGCCTGCTGTCAGCAAAGAGCCAAACAGCCCGAAGAGAAAAAGCAGGAGATACGCCGGCTCTAACAGACAAGGTGTGCAAGAATAGGTGAGATGCAAATACTCATTTTCTGCATGACTGTGATATGTGACTCTGCGTGGGATCTTTGATTACAGCTGCGTTTAGCAAAGCGTGGCACTGGGAAATAAACAGCATGGGCACAAGAGGGAGAAACAAAGACAGACAGAAAGACGGCAGATGGAGAGAGTGAAATCTGTGAGGTCCAAAAGTCAGAGTGCACTAGTGAAGAAACCTCCTCTGAGTTGATTTTGAATTATATACAAAGTTAATATAAGCTTAATTATTTAAGTGAATAGTTGAATCTCTGAAAAAAGTAAATGAATTCCCCTATATTTTAGCATTTGATCCGGCCCCCTTTTGCTTGACAATGACAGCAGGCACTCAAGCTGACATGGACAATGTTATCCCAGCATGATCTGACAGTTTTCCAAAGAGCTTCTAGTGATGTCAGACTTTCTCAGTCTTCTTTGCTGCAATATAAAAACCCTCTACATAAAGACACAAACATGTCTCTGAAGAATGAAGTGGGCTTTCTCCTTGTTTAGTGTGTACTTGAGCAGGTGCAGGTGTCTAGACTACCATCAGGTTTCACTGTGGGTTTTTTCCCTCTCCTGCTCGTTTCCTTTATTCACCCTTCTGTTACTGCCTCATCTGACTTGGATTAATCAGTAAATAGGACCTTTTCCATCATCATCCACTATGAAATGCTGGTATGTCTTACACAACCCCAAGCATTTGGCCTTATTTCTCTTCCTGACACGTAATGTTGAGATAGCAACTCATCCCCTGAGAACACGAGGCAGCCTTCTTTTGACAGGACTTGTACTGATTGGAGTCTCTGTGTATCTGTGATGAAGCAGCTTTTCTACGTCTCTGTGAACAAAGCTTGATGTATTGATTTTCTGATGATGTGGTCACTTTTGGTCTGCCTGACCAACTGATCCAGTTTCCTCAAAGTGATTTAGAGTGCCATCCACTAAACCCTTAGAAACGTCTAGTACAGCTGTGATATGATGCTGAGAAAGCCCTTTTTTTCTGAGAATAACAAGTACACTTCTGACACTTTTACTTAGGTCTGATATCACATTTCCCACTTAAGCACCGCTCTGCTGGAAAATTGGGGTAAAGCCATATTTATAACAAGTGAACTCTTGCTGCAAGTGGATTTACTTGGATAAGCCTCTGTTGAGTAGATCAAACCCACCGAGTGTTATCGGAGCTTTTGTACAAAGGAGCCAACATGGTCAATGCCACTGATTGTTGATATAGAAACAGTAGAAAATCTTGATTTTACATTTTGCAACTTGTTGTAATGTAAATGTTTCTTAAATTGTCTGAATATTTACAGTTTTACATGAAATTATAAGAGATTTTTGATGCGGTCTCTGACTCTTGGACCTCATGGTATATTCATAAATACATATTTTATTAATTAACCGTTTTTGCTGAATAACAAAAGAGAGGAGAGGGTAAAATGTCCCCACCATGAAAAATTAACACACTGAAAGCATGATAGGTGTTGCAGAGTAACTCAGTAGGGCAACTTGATTTCTCACACTCAATTTAAGAAATTACATCCATAAAATATTGTCAAACCTGCTCTCCACTCTACAGATCTAAAAGCAGCTCACCTCTGGCTGGATGGCTTTGAACACAGGAGCATCCATGAGCGTAATCTGGCCCTGAAGGAGACCAAACACAACAGTTTGTTAGATTTGCTCTCTTTAGATTGAAACATACAAACAAACTTTCATCACAAAGAGTAAGCTGTCAAATAGAAGGTCAGTGGAATTATAATTCAACAATTAAAGCACTGCTTTGTGACAATGCACAACCCATTACTCCCTAGACTTGCTGTTTTTTTTTTACTGACAGCACCTCTAAATGCATTGTTACACCAGGGAGAGAGGAGCTTAAGGGCCAAATAAGATAGAGAGTGCCCCCTTGTGGTTGAATAGAGCAGAACAACTAACCAACATCAAAGCATTTTGATTAGATTACAGACATTTGGAAAAGGCTTTTCTTTAAAATAACATGGGGAAATCCTAAGCATTAGCCTAAAGCTGTTTCAACAGAAATGTGACGCTGTTCAGAGGTTTGTTCAGAGATTCCTTTGGAAAGTTTGTGCAGAGGCAGCTGAGGGAACTCTATCAGCGCCTGCTTGGCACTGCCAAACATCATCAATTATTACTGATCCAGTCTCTGACCCCGTTTCCTCCTCTATCATCCCATCTCCTCCTGTCTCAAGTCAGCACATCACATGTGTGCTTACTGAACATTTCATTTTTAATCACTCAACCGTACAGGTTAACCAAACAAGAAGAGACAGGGTGCTTGACAAACAGATAAACTTTGCTTACTGCATATTCTTCTGGAGTGACCTTCAGCACATCGAACACAACAGCATCAAAACTCTTCTTCAGCTCTGAAGATCCCTTATCACTGAGGGATTCTGAACTGCTGCTCTTCTGGAAGACAAAAACACACAGTTAGAGCTGATGGCTTTGCTGTTTAGAACAAGGTTATCGAGTGAAGGAGAGAGGTGAGGCATGACAGGTTTCGAGAGGGGTAAACAACCAAAGTGCAGTGACAGCACAGCTACAAAACACTGTGTTAAATTTCAGCTGTCAGAGGAAAAACAGGCAACAACATCCTGTCGCCTGATAATCACACACTAAAGCTTTCAGTGTTGAAAGATGCTCTGAGCTGCATTCACAGGGCGGATTTTGAAAGGTTGGGTTGACGAGTGGGTGTGTCCTCACCTCAGAGACTGTTGCAGCGTTGGTGGTGATGCTTGATTGGCCATTAGGGAGGTCCATCATTTGCACACCATCTAGCTTTAGCTCAGGAGATCATTCATCATCCTCAGCTGCAGCAAAGCCCGCCTGGCCCTCTGAACACACATAAAATGAAACAACAGTGAGTACATTGTGCACCACATCCTAAACATTATAACCTGCATCCGTACCTAAGTGATCACTGAGTTTGAAGCAGCAGCACCACCTACTGGCTGAATGATCTGCAGGTTCTTGGGTTCACTTATCATGACAGGTTACTGACTGGACTAGTAAGCTAAAAATAACCTCAGAAAATGAGCTATGGTTGAACTTGAGGTGCAAGTAGACGTGTTGACAGGTTCAGCTATTCTCTCTGTGCACAGCATATGGACGTACACTTTCACAGGCTGTCTTTACTACACAAAAGAGGACAGGACAGAAGGAGCTTAGGCTGAGCATTAGGAAAAGGTCTTATGTGAAAGGAGTTTGTTAGATCCACAACAGTAAACAGCTTACATGACCTACTGCCACTGACAGACTCTCCTGTCCAGTCAACTACTGAACACAGGCTCAGATTTTGTTTTTCACAGTGTATGCATGTACTAGAACCTTCCAGGGACTTCAATCACTACAGGGATGCTGTTATTAGTAGATAACACTGTTCATTATGTCCCAGTCTGAAGCTGCACATAGTGTGACTACATGAATAGATGGAAACACAATGAAAGCACTTAATGTTATGAATCATGAACTTTAAACTGAAGACTGAGTTACACTGAAACTTCAACAGCGAGTGATGTTTTATTAAGACGATATTCTAATATGCGTCAACATTCTTCTCTGCTCAGCACTGAAAACACCTCCGAGACTATTCTTTGCCAAAAGTGCGCCGAGAGACAGTAATGAAAAATAAGGAGCTGCTTAGAAATACTGAAGGCCAGCAAAGGCATCCCTTGTGTACTTGACAATGCGGGCCTGTGTGTGTGTGGGTGTGCGTGCCTGCCTGTCTTCTCGGCTGGCTTGAGCTTAAATGGCTTGTGCTTTAAGAACCATTAGCTGCCTTCCACAGTTGCATTCTGCCAGAGCCGACAGCCAACGCCAGTACATCATGTCAGCTTCCCTTGCATTGTCTGACAGCAGTGCATAATTGTACAGGAAGCAATAGCTAGGCTGTGTTTACAAGTCTGAGCCTGCTGTTTATAAAATCTAACATCTGTTATTACCTTATTTCCTGGTCCAATACCCATGTATGTCCTGTCTTTTTGTCACGCCACTGGACAATTACGTAGAATATCCTTTGGGAGCTTTGCCTGTAGTTGCTTCAGACAGTTTGAATCAACAGTGTGCTTATTGTGAACATAAGCATGCAAACGTTAAAATTTAAAAAATCCCATGTACCTGGTTTTGGTCTTTTTATCTAAAAACAGAACAGACTAAATACTTGTGCAAATCAAGTAAACTCCCACTAAAGCAAGAGTTTTACCTGCAGTTTTTCAGAAACGTTTGGAGACGTCAAAAGAGGGGTCCAAAGGAAATTCACCAGCACCACAAAATAGGATAAAAATACCAGTTTTGTTCATTTCAATTCCATTTACTCAAGCATAATAGACATGTTTGCTTATCAAATGGTCTGAAACAACAGGAAAGTGCATAGAGTTCTGCCAAAAAGGTCATCAAAGACTTATTGCCTGAACTGCACAAGGGCTGAACATGTTCTCTGTAATGTGTAGTTACCTGCCTAAAGGCCCATTTAGAGCCAGGAAAAACATCGAAAGCCGCTGAGTTTGTACAACACTCAATTACATAATGTGTCGGGTTTCGAGTGTGTTTGTAGATTTAACAAAATATTTGCTAATGAAACTGTTATGTCATCGTGTCCTCGGGTGGTGAAAAAAATGATTAGCACAGAACCTGCAGACACACCTGTGCAGAGACTTTCACTCTTCCAAAAACAAAGCGTCCTTGTTCCGACAAGGCCGTACTCACCAGATGTGTGTCAGATGCGCATAGTGCTGGAAGTGAAGTTAGCCTTTTGTTCTGTATTCCTCCCTCTGTTTATCGAGTCCCGTCTTCCTCTGAGGCTGGCTCCTGCTGCCTGTGTGAAAGGCAAAAAGAACAAAAGAGGGAGATGAGGGAGAGATGGAAAGGAAGGCAGCGTGATTGTTCTGACCATGAGGAAAACCCACGCATCCATAAGTAACAAACACAGCCAAAACAATAAATAAATCTAACAGCTGATCTGATTTGTGTAAGTGCATAGAAAACCAACAGCCACTGCAATGACAAGATGACAAGGACAAGATCTAAAAGCAGCGTTCCAATGGAAACTTCTTCTCGGCCATCATCTCTGAGAGCCTGGCCAGCATGAGCTCACTGCAGTAAAATACATTAAGATACACAGTTTGACAGAAGGAATAAATCTTGCTTCACAGTTGTAGAAATGATGTTTATATATTATATGATTAGTAATATAAATGTACTTGGACTTATTGTTAACCCCAATTAAAAAAATACGGCAACAACAGATGAATTCCATTATATGTAGAATAAGTCTCATACTCCTGCTAATAAGGAGATCAGGTTTTGACCATGTTATGATGAATCCACACGTTCCAGAGCTGCAGGAAAACTTTTACAAAAGCAGAAGTACTAAGACAACACTGTAGAAGTGCTCTGTTATAAGTTAAAGTCCTGCACTGACAATGGTGCTTAAGCAAATTATCTTAGAGCTTTAACCCTTTGAGACCTACAATAGAACAAGTAGCCAGAGCATATCTTTACATTTTTACATGCTGTAGTGCCATTTTTAATCAAAATACATATACAATCAGACATAACTATATACAGAAAGAACCAATTTGCAGAAAGACACCATGTACAGCAAACTATATATATATATATATATATACTGTATACATCAATGGCGCAATCAAAGTTCACAGTCAAACGTTACACTTCAATAGCACCAGTGGAGCTGTGATAGGGCTTGTGACAAAATACTGTCCATGATGACACACAGAGGAATGGGTTTTTGCGGTTCCATATATATGTGGGTGTGGGAGAGTGTAGGGAGTGTGTGGTGAGGGTCTGGAACCACGTGATAGTTCATGCTCACAATGTGATGAAGTGTATTCCGACGTCGGAACTTAGCGATGTGACACCCGCGGTCTAGATTGTAATGTTTTTGTTGTGTGTGCTTTATACTGGATTTTTGCAACACATTAGAGGAAGGAAACAGCGCTCTGGGACACGTTGGATGCGTCATATGAAAGTGTAACTCCTCGGGTTTGATATGCCAAAAGAATTATCGCTCTATCTTATATTGTTGCAGTTCTACCGCACTGAACAAAAGATACGCAAATGGGATTGCCGGCGCTACCGTCAGTCTTGAAGAGTTAAATGTACTCATGCAGAAATTGTCCCCTGCCATTGTTATGCTAGTATACATTACATCTCCAACTAGAACTAATCCATATTCTAGAACGAATGATCACTTTCACTACGGACTGATCTGCTGGTTACTTTCTATTAATCGACTGATTGTTTGGGGGAACAACAATTGTGTGAGATGTTGTACAAATCCTCTAAACATACATTTAAAAAGTTAATTAATCAACTAATCATTTCAGCTGTTCAACTGTTGTCTAGTTAAATTTGTAACAAACCGTAATGTTTTACAAGTTCTTTGTATAATTTGTATTCAGTAATCTGAATTTGTAAAGTAACTAGTAATTAAAGCTGTACTTGAGTAAATGTACTTGTTAGATCTTTATTAGGATCTATAAAATTCTGTGTCTCTGCTTCACATACCTTCCTTTAGTAACAGTAGGCAACTAACTCAGTTTAAAGCTTTAAAGTAATTCCTGGACTAATGTCAACTTACTTTTTCTCCAGGGAGTTCTGAAAAGCAGTAAAATATACTTATATATAATACTAGTATTTTCATATATAGATTTTAAATTTAAGAGAAAAAAAAAAGAGAGCATGGGTATTGGATGGGTACTTGATATGAGGGGTTGACCCATGCTGAAGTATCAGTATTGATGTCGGAGGAAAAAGCTGGATGGTTCCTAGTTAGAGGTCTTTATTGCAGCTGAAACTAAACTAAATCCGAAATCTGCACCTTTCAAGTTGTGGGTCACTTCTGCCTCAACTCTGAACAAAGTTTACTGGCATTATTAGCTACGAAAGGTGCAAAACCTAAAGCCAATGAACTAAGGTTTGTGTTTTAAGCGAACGTACCAAATGAACAGATGATGTCTTCCTTTCTAATACATTTAAATGCATTATGTATTTAATTTTCATGTATTATTTCTTAATTGTAACAGTCAACATTTTTCAGTGTATGATCCCCATATACCTCAGACTGTTTGCAGCCAGCTTTATGCATCTGCTGTCAATGCCATCTTGCTCTGCGTTTCCAGACTTCTAACAGGACATTACATGACTCCTGTTAACCAGTAGGTGTCTCACTACTCTAAGAGATAAAAGTGTGCTTTGACTCTTCAGTTGAGCTGTAGACAAATGCTGCATGCTGACAGACAGTGGTTGGCCTTTCGCCATCAGGTAGTGGCTGCGAGCTCCTCATCCCCTCCAGGTTGTTATCATGCTGGATAGGGGTACAAAGCTCACAGGCAGAACAAACAGCAGATTAAGATTTCCAATAGTAAACTTTAAACCTATGCTGATAGAAGCATATACATTCTTTTCAAAACAAAAACAAAAAATCACATCTGAGCAGGAGAACACTGCCCCACAGTTTCACTTCTGCTATCTCTTTCGACTGCCCTTTTGTGCTGTGAAAACAGAAATAGCATCCTTGTGTACACAACCGTAACAGAGACTACGCTCACGTCTATAGTCTGAGTGTCATTGTCAAAGTGTTGATCCGTCTATACCCCGAGCAGTGTAAACAGCCCCTGGTAACAGCAGGTTCCTGCTTGTCTGCTGTCTGTCAGTTTGTTCTCATTCATAACATTCGTTTCGATGTCTCACTATGGGATACGCCCCCTGCGTATGCCTCAGAAGCATTTATCTCATTACGCCAATCCTGATTGGCTGGTGATCGCAACGCCTGCGTCAGGTGGAGCCACCCACCTTTAAGTAGCCCGCGCTACTTACGCAGCGTCACTCAAACACCTCTTCTCGCTTCGTGTAGCATATCTCAACTTTAACTTAAGTGCTAGCTAGCTTAACTGTTCACAGATTGGAGCTACCTTGGCTACTGCTCCGTCGCCGAACGCTAGCTGCCACACCTCGACCCTCCAGCCTTCACCATAGCCTGGAGCGTCGACCGCCTAACCACACCACGGTGGGGCTTTTTATACGGCTTAGCACACCAGCTAACACCGTTCTAAATAATTAGCACACCAGCTAATTCACGGCGCCTCTTGTTCAGCACCCCAGCTAACCAGGATGGACGCCCATGTTTCTCACACCAGAGAAATCGGAGACTCCGGGGCCCGGCTCTG
>OMNN01096496.1:86472-96825 GCA_900302755.1 Chromis chromis
CCCTTTTGTGCTGTGAAAACAGAAATAGCATCCTTGTGTACACAACCGTAACAGAGACTACACTCACGTCTATAGTCTGAGTGTCATTGTCAAAGTGTTGATCCGTCTATACCCCGAGCAGTGTAAACAGCCCCTGGTAACAGCAGGTTTCTGCTTGTCTGCTGTCTGTCAGTTTGTTCTCTGTTTGAGCTGCTTGTCAGTCTTGATCCCAATTACCCTGGACCAGTTTACATCGAGCTTCATAGCTTTTTATGACGCCCACACCTCCAGCTATGCAATTTCAAAAACACAGGGAGTCGCTTCTGAAGCACTGCATTCCCAATCCACTTCTAACCAGCCGGTGTAATTCATGCAAGAGTCCCTCTCTCTGCTCCTAACGTCATGTATACACCTTTGCCAGCGAGCTGAGCTGGAATGTGTTTGTGTGTTTGGTGACATAATTCCACATGGCTGAGTCCTCATGCTTCACTCCCTGAGGTTCAAGTCCCGGGACTGTTTATATGCTCAGCTGACAGAACAGCATGCACGTAGTGATAAGGAATAGGTGTGTATTTGGGTAAGCTGGGAATAAGACATCAAGAGGACATGACAGGGATTAGAGGAAGCAAAGAATAACAGAGGAAGAGTGACAGAAAGTGGAACGACTCATGTTGAAGCTTGTAGGAGAGGATGTGTCGCTGTTAAACTAAATGTGACTCATTATACTGCATAGCAGGTGCTGTTGAATCAGACTTCTCTAAATCGGCTGCCTCTCCCTCCCTCTATTGATGTTTCCAGACTGCCTTTTGACATTCACATACTGCAGTTCAAACACAAAAGGTGCTGCCTGCCTAACAGACCTTGTTGGTGAACGGCACAATGTGTATTAGCGAGGGGTTTTGTGTGTCGTCATTCACATGCCAGCATATTTGTGCATGTGACAACACATTCCACATCCTGCATTGACCCCTTACATTCTTGTCTCCAGTGGCCCTGAAAACAGGTCTCCACCACCTCCATTTGGCATGTCCTCTGTCCTCCTTACACTGCTCATCTGCTGTCCTTTCCCTCCTCACCTCGACCTCATTTTACAGCAGAAATATCTTGTCTTCCAACTGTAAGTCAGTTTGAATTAGTTGAGGACATTATAAATCCTGCATATATGACAGAGACAGTGGAGGGAACAATAATAATTAGACCTGCAATGATTACTCAGTTTGCAGAAAATGAATCAACTTTTTTGATAATGGATTAATCAGTTATATCATTATTTTTAGGAGCAATGCAACAATTTACCCAACAGCACCTGAGTCCTGGAATATTGATCCTGTGCAAATGGGGTCTAACATGACTTCATGGGTCAACACAGGTCAAGATGCTTCTGAAACTTACTCGTTAGCCTTCTCTTGACCAGGATCTGTGACAGCAACTGTGTTTCCCCTGGATCAAGGTAAAATTTATGAGATTTTCATATTTTATTAATCCGTGGACACCACAACAAAACTGTGTCAGAGCATTGCAGATGGCCCTAGACAGTGGAAACGCTAACAACCTGGCATTCAAAGACACCACACCCTAGGCTGCTCCGAGCGTTGATCTAATTTACTTTTCTAATGTTTACTCACTACTTCATCTCTGTCCTAACATGAGGCGCACACAGAAACATGAAGCACTTGTGTGTTACGTGTTCCCAGACACACAGAATTGTGTGATCAGGAAAAGGTCACGAGCCGCGAGGCTATGAATAAAGGATCACACATGTGAGACTTGTGTAGCATTCAGCATTAACAGAGCAGTTGTGACAACTCTGCCAGTCCCTGCCCGCAGCACTGCAGGCCTCGTCTGTGACACCTAACAGCCCTGCAAGCCACACTTCTGATCCTGCTCCTACTGTGTGACAGAGCGCCACAAATGTCCTTCCCCCTCATGCTCACAGCAGGAATCACAGATCGTTTTATTATGAACCACTTACAAGTAGGAGTCCTGTCCTTCTCGCTGCACAGTCATTTGAAACTGAGTCAGAAAAGAATCCTTTTCTTTTACTGCCCTGCTGTGTTGTACGATAAAACTTGCAGTAGCTATTCTTTGTCACTGTCTGGATAATGAATGCACTGCACAGAAACATGCTTTTTTCCCCCCTCGGAGCAGCAGGGCTTGATGCATTTAAAAAGCATGCCGCAGATGCGCCAAAGTCAGGGAGCCAAAGTGGGTCAGTGTGTTGAGCTGAGCAGGGAGGGATGTGGCATGCCATTAGGCTGAGCCCCCATCTTCTTCTCTTTAGTACACTCAGTACACACACACTAAGGACATTCACACTGTCAGCGTCAAAGCTGTAACCTTCCTGGCAAATTATCTTTCCACTATTTAATTATCGTAGCAGGCCTTATTGCTGTATGACACTATTCTGGGTTAAACCTGGAAACAAGCTGGGATGTAAGCTCCTTTACCATCTTGTATCTACAAAACTTCAAAGCAGGACTAGGCTTTTAGACTTAAAACGTGGGCCTACTTCAACTACCTTCCAAATTTGGTTACATCTTTCGTGATGCTTGTTAATCACCAGAGAGCTAGTCAGTGGTGTTGCGGTAATGCAATGCCATCGAAGACTGGATCGAGGTTCTCACTTTCTATGTGCTCTCATCGAGCCTCCCGGGGGGAACACGATTGATCTGGAGCTAAGAGAGGCCCGGGCTGATCACACCCGCTCTCTAATAACCTGCACATACACACAGTAACAGTTGCATGTCACAGCAGTTCGATATACACTACTTTCACTCAGCAGGTTGGCTGTTCAAGCAGAGGTTGGTGGCACTGCCTGCTGAGGGACAATGGTGTGTGTGTGTGTATCTGCAAAGTGTGTGCGTTGTTGTCGAGGGAACATGACTAACAGCCCCTTCACATTATCACTTAACATGCCGCTGATGTTCAGACCCCACTGAAGGTCAATAAGGGGATAGCGGCAGCTCCGTGGCAGTTTGGACCAGCAGGAGTGGAGAAGAGTAAATGTTTTCATGAGTATATTTGCAGGAATGGAAGAGGGAAAGCAAAAACTGCCACAACTCTGTATGTACAAACACTTCCATCTGTAAATAAAAGCCATGTGTTCCATTTGCTCACATTCTGATGCCAGTATTGGCAGAAAATCTTCAACTGTCCCAGCTAGAACAGGGCGTTTCTTAATTTGAATTCACACAGAACAGGTTTATGACAGCTTATAGTGCATGCTAGTATCCCTGTTGCTTAATGAATGAGGTTCTGTCAACACAAAACGCACACAAGAGGAAGTAAGAACATAACTTCCCGAGTACACTCATCCTTCCAGACAAAAAGCTTGCAGATATCTGATTTATCACAGTGACATAATGCAAACACAGAAGATAGAACAGCTTAATGGTGCCATATCATTTCACAGTAAAAGCTTTTTTTTTGTTTTGAAAATCCGCAGGCAATGAACCCAGTGACACTACGCAGACTTTCTGCACACAGCCGGTGAGGCAACAGTGCTGTACCCTTCGACATACTGAGCCTTCAGTTCATGAATATTTACGTCTATTTGTGACTGGAAAAGAGCAGGATCCAGAGGGAAAACAGGGCACCTAAGGGAACAGTGGGTGTATCATTTAGCTGCATCTAAATGACAACAAAATCCACTTATATGAAGCACAATCGCCACTGAGCAAACTCTCTCTCTGCCACTATCTCATCACCATTGTCTGAATAAAAAAGGTACTCAGCTAGAAGCTCCATCTTAGATAGCACAGACTACTGAATGTCCCATGTGACATCTATACATGCATATTTATGAATATCATATGCATAAGTAATCATCTTTCAAATAATGACATACAGTAAATCTTTTTCACAGCTGAAACTTGTTTTTCATACCTATATGAAGAATACAGTAAAGAATAAAGGGTAATTTATTATTTATTGTGCAAGTTGTTGCTACAAGGTCATCTAGCAGCCTAGGTAGGTGATTTACTAAGTAGCAAAACGCGTCGACAGCTTGGTTGTGAACACCACTGCTGCTATTTTAGATATTAGTCCAGATGCATAATGACAGCTTTATTTTCCATTTCCAAAGCAATTCAAATTTGCACAGACAATTAAACCCTGTCACCGGGTCTGTCAGGTGGCTAAACTCTTTTGCAGCTGATTCTTATTCTGCTCAGCTGACAGCAACATATGAAAAGATGTGACGAATGCTAAGAAGGAACATCAAACAAAGCGCACTAACACACCTAAAGCTAGTTGAGAGAGATAGCCTGTTTGTGAAATTCCACTAGTTCTAAATCAGTGTTGTAGCAGCAGCTTGCACCGTGGGGTGTGATTATGCTTTTTTTAGATACACTTGCCTCCCTCGCTCTTTCTCCTTCTTCTCCCTCGATCCCTGCAGCTCTATGGGTTGATAATTAGAGCTCAGGCTTTGCAGACATGCTGTTCAGGCCTGTCCCCGCTTCTGTCTTTTCTCCTGGCACATCCCCTTGTGACACAGACACACTCGGTATGTACAACTCTCATAGACCTAGATAACGCCTACAGTCAACACTTTCCGGCAGCCCAGCTTTAACCTACAACCAGCAGCAGCCTTTGAAATTCATGACCACTACAGCTACCACGAGCAAATACAAGGTCCAGCTTGTCTTGATAGCGCTATCTGGTTATCCATCAAATGAACCGAAACAAAGTAACGGTGCCAAGCTTGTGAGTAGTGGCATGTGGCAGGGCCTCAGAGCAGCAGGCTGTCACGTGTGGGCAGAGCTCTGGCCTACAGTTTGTGTGTATGTCTAGGTCTGCATGTGTGCTGGCTTCAGCCTGATTTGTGGCCCAAATGGGAGCAGGCAGGCGGCCCAGCCCAAGTTCAACTCAGCTACTGAGGCCTGGGCGACCTGAGCATGGTGACAGATGAGTAGAGTAGAAAAAAAAAAAAAAGTCAAAGGAGGGGGAGGGAGAGGAAGCAGAGGAAGTGCGAGGCTGGCAGCAGCACTGTTGTCTGTGGTCATTCCCTGCACGGACTATTAACAAGGAAAGGGCAGGCTAACAATGCAGGGCAACAGAGCAGTCAGTCAGAGCAGTAATGTTTAGAGGAAACTGATATAATCTCTATGTCTTCCTCTACGAGTCTCTGAGGATTGACACACAGCTAAACCACAGCAGTAAAACCACATCATGAAGGCCGGGCAAAGACTCCATCAGGATAAGAGGGGCAGTGCATGTCAGGTTACAGTGTTCTGGAAAAGACAAGGTATTATTAGAATTAAGGCCGTTTATAACCCACAAGTATATCACTATAAAATAATTCAGTCAATATTGATAATTATAGTTCATTTTAATGGCCTATTTTTATAAAGACCAGCAGAAAAAACAAGTTTAATTTGATTTATATTGGATTTAACTAGTTTAGCCTGTTAATCAACAAAAATAAATAAGGACAAACAACCGATCTCACTATTACACACATTAAATAAGAAAAGCAATTAAATCTCGGAGGTGTTCGGAGGGTTAACTGGACGTCAAGTTCGCCAGCCCTTGAAGCAGGCCTCTTATACCCCTTTTCCACCAAGAAGAACCAGGTGCTAGTTCGTTACTTAGTTGGTTCAAATCTCGCACCCCCTGAGAACCTGTTTGCTTTTCCAGGCAAGGAGCCAAGTTGGAGTCACGCCATTGCGTCACCGTAAAACGACTAGGCTTGCATCGATTACATAGCAGTTCAACAAACACAATAAGATGATGATAATATCTATGTTTATCTTTATAGATGGTCTTAAGGCTGATTGTGAGGCGGAGGTCGCCTGTTGTCTGGGCACATCCGCGATCGAGCTACTGGTGGGACACAAACAGCTTGTGCAAAACTTCTGTGTGTCCTGGGAGTCATTCCAATACATGTGTGATCGAACCAGGGACATCCTGGCCCAAAAAGGACACAAATTACCGCTTGTGTGTCCCTTTCCACCGGTGATCGTTGGTCATGATAACCCTGCCCCCAGCCCCTGACGTACTCAGTTCTTAGCTCTGGCCCAACAAAGAGTTGGTGCTTGCTCAGCACCAGTTTTTAGCCAGTGCTTAGGCTGTGGACACACAAACAACTGGTGCTAAGTCAGGCTCTGGCTCCAAACTAGCACTGGAACCAGCTCAGTGGAAAAGGGGTATGGGAGTACAGGTGGAGGTGTGACTGTGAAGTTCCACCACGGGAGATCAGCAGGCATGGAGGCAACAAGAGGCCCTGGTGGCTGGAACTGAGTCGCCTTGTTGGGCCTGTAGAGAAGCCGCAGGCGAAGGGTGAACAAGCTCCATTATCAAGGGCTGTTTATCAGTCAGGGAGGGAGCATGCTGGAGTTTGTTCATGCAACTGAACTTTTCCTTTTGTGCTTTCATGGCAGTCTACATAACGCACTGAAGTGAAACTGTTAAAGTGTCTGTAGAACAATTTTCGTACTGCCGCTTTTTAAGTGTCAATCGCCGGTACATATTGCTATTGTTTTATTGTCCAGGTCTACTCTGAGTGTTTGCTAATGTGTACGCAGATCTGTAAACAAGAGATAAATGTAAGCAGAGTCCAAACTTCTGCACAGGGGGTTAAATAAAAACCTGCATGGTATACTGGTCCATCAGTGTAATTCTGGTACAACAGATGAGTGGTGCAATATTTATCGAATTACAACAGCAAAGACAGAGACAGCAGACTCCAGCCTAATGTGACAACTGAAGTCAGAATATACACCCATATGATGATCCACAATTATCTGTGTGACTGCTGTACGTCTCTACATCTGTTTTCTGTACACACAGCTTCAAGTCAGCAACATAAATACATTAAGTTTTGGTCACAGCAGATTAGTACAAAGGCATTTCCTGTCCATCTCAAACAAAGGCTCCTGTTTCTGCCTACAAACTGTCCTTAAAATCGACACCAACACAAAACTACAAAATGCATCGGGGTGAGTTGAAACCACTAACGTTAAGTGATGTTAATATCCTGTTAATGGAAAAGCAACATTTCCTGAAGTAAATGCTTCTCTAAAAAAGCTTGTAAGTGGGTAAAATTATGTGTGACTTTTATTGTTATGGCCACATAAAACCTTTATATATTGTTAGAGGCTGTAAGCGAGTTTGGAAGTGAATAGTCAGACATTTTTGTTGGTCACTCTGTGGGCGAATCTGTTTTAAAGCAGGAAACTGTTGGTCAAGAACTGCTGCTCTGTAGAAGATGCTGGAAAACAAACTATAAAGTTAGAACGAAGGTGTGGCAGATGGATTAACAGGATTTAACAAGAATACATTTCGAATCAAACTACAAAACTCAATGACTCATTTACGAGTCTCTTTATTTACGAGTAGTACCATCGCTACTATCTGTCCTCCCAATCTAAAAAGCTGGTAAAGACAACATTAGCATCAGATTTTCCTTTAAACAGTGGTTGACCAATGTCCAGTTTTTCAGTATTTTATGTTCTCTCAATGGATTTTCTTTCAATAACAGCTTCATCAGGAATACATCTTTACTTGAAAGATCATCATCAACAGTAGTGCAGCAGATACATGATTTTTTTCCAGGTGAAGCGTTCAAAATGTGATACAAGCACCAAACCTGGCACAAATACTCCTTGGGGGGTTACCTTTTTGAAAAAATACGCTGGCCACCTGAAATTCAAGATGGCTGCCATTTTTTCAAGATGGCCACCATAATCAATACCGAAATATTACTTTTCGCAATACATATACACAGACTTGCCCAATATGGACGATTCTGGTACTGAATCCTACATTTTAGACCATGCAGAATCTGTTTTTTGGACTATTTTTACCTTATTTGCGACTTTGGCTTAACCTACATAATGTTATAGTAGTGCAGTAGGTCTTAGGGTTAGGGTTAAATAGAAATACGTGTTGTAGATGTACATGTATCACTCTTAATAAAATGTAGTTTCATATCATTGCAGATGCCGTATTCCCTGTTAATTTTTCACTGTTTTGGGCTAGAAATGGTAGAAAGAAGCTCCAAAGAGATCTTAGAGTTGTATTTTTTGATTCCTCCTACTTAAAAACCTACTTTTTAACACCAAGATCAACTAAATTGGTTACTGAAGTGAGAATCTGTGGTAAAATAGGCAATTTATATGTAAAAAATTAAATCTTGAATTACAGGTGGCCAGCGTATTTTTTAAAAAACTTAACCCCTAAGGAGTATTAATAAGTTTGATGCTTGTATCACATTTTGAAAGATAGTTCACTTATCTGCTGCACTAGTGTGCCTCTTTATCCACTGTCAAATAAAGGCAGAAAATATTATTAAAACATCTTAACAGTTCAACAAAATACCCAGTTCTGTTTCAGATTTCAAGTCAATAGGTGTAATATCCAAATACTATCAGTCCTTTAAAATGAAATAGAATTATTTGCATACAATCTTGAGTCTTTGTGCTTTGTATGTTGACAGATTCTGCACAGCACAGGTCTGGAGTTTCAGCACCAAGTACAGGAAGCAAAGGACTTAGACCAGCTCATCAAGATCCATTACCGATATCTGGCAACTATCCATGACCGCTGCCTGCTGAGGGAAAAGGTAAATGGCACGCACAGTGAACTGTGTTAACGTCAGGTCAGGTTGAGCGCATTTACAATTGTGAAGTGGTGTGTTTACCAGCTCCAGCATCATTTTTTGCTATTGCTGGGGCTGCACTGTAACGTCACAGAGAAAGGAATTTAAAATTAGGAATCAATAGGTTATTATGCATCAATCATCTGTCACTTTATTATATTTTAATATCATCCTGTTATCTTCCTACATGTGTTTATGACTGTTGTTCAATGCGGCTGTGTTTGCTCAGGTCAGTTTTGTGAAGGAGGCGATAATGAAGGTTCTCAATCTGGTCCTCATCTTCTCGGACCGATGGCAAGCTGGATTTGGAGCCTGGAAGTAAGAGCTCTTTTATATTAAGAGAGAGAATAATAACAATCCTTGCTGTAACGTGTATTTGTGATTAAATTGTAAAAAGATGACATAACCAGCTGCTATGACTTTCTTGGCCAGACAGTTTGTAACTAAATATTGTTTCTCTTTCAATTTCAGGATTGAGTCTATTGACAAAATGGAGTCGGATTTCAAAAACTGTCACATGTTCCTCGTGACAATACTCAACAAGGCAGTGTGCCGTGGCTCCTTTCCTCATTGTGAGTAAATCCTCTTGTTAAATTCATACTTTCTGCTGATTTCCAAGTAACGACATGTTTTATTAAAGCTCTGCAAGTACATTCTTTACTTAATACCTATATGGATAAACGAGAATAACTGACAATAAGTATGTTTCTTTGCTTTCCCTCCTTCGTACAGTGGAGTCTCTGGCTCTCTCTCTGATGGCAGGATTTGAGCAGTGCTGAAGAACCATCCATGTTTCAGTCCATCCATGTTTTGGCATCATGGACTGAACTCCACTGTTTGCTTCTCTGTCTGGTCTTTTATTTGACTGCTGCCATTGTTCTTGATGATGTGTAACTTCTGATGTCACTGTCTGCTCTGACTGTTTCTGTTGGACGGTCCAGAGTCAAACAAGCTACTTGTGACAATACATCCGCTTCTGTTGTAAACTCTTATTTTGTTTGTTAATAATGTGAATACGTTAAGCACAATAAATCTAGCACAGTGGTGTAAGTATGCCATGTTGTTATTCAGTATAATTTACATGACGGTGCAAAGTTGCAAATTAACAACAGTTTCATTGGTTAATATTCTCTAATGCAGCTCTTAAATTCAGCTCTTAGTTTATGAATTATATCCCAACTTATTACAGTGGACGCCTACACAAGAAATCTATTAATGTACAAATTAGCTGACCTTATTTTGTAAAGGTTAATGGTGAATCGTGATCTTATGGCTCCAGGTTCTGACATCTGGGATAAGACTATTTGTAAATATGTGTATTTTTAAATAAATAAAGATTTTTTTACTAGAATAAAAGTTTGATTTTATTGCTTTGTGTTGCTGAACATACTTTATATAGTTTATTGTTACTGAGTATTGCTTAATGAGGTTTTAACAGTAAAGTGTGTGTTCATTACTTGTCAAAAACAGGATTAAAAGTTGGGTAAATGGACGATTTGTTATGCATGTTAAGAACCTAGGAAAGTTGCTGTCCAATATCTTTTTTTAATTGCAGCAACTGACAGCTGTGTTTTATGGTCTTTTAAAAGTGTAGGTACCGTTTTAGTTCCTCGTCGGGTAAAAGTGTAACTAATGTATTTTCCAAATGGCAAATTACTGTCTCATTGTACAAACTGCCTGGTTTAAATCAAATGGATGGATGTAGATAAACGTACACAACCTGGAATGTATTAATGCCAAACATCGTATAAGATAGAGATTAGACTTATCCTATT
>OMNN01096497.1:0-33940 GCA_900302755.1 Chromis chromis
GTTTTTACACAAGTAGATATCCTTCATTAAACATTAAAAAGCCCCCCCAAAATATACACATAATCTCATGTAAACTGGCTAGAAACTGTATTTTAATTATAGATAATTATTACATTATTTTCTGGTTATTCTGACCATTTTACAGTATTGTTTTGGTGCCCTTGATGCCGAATTATGTTAACAGTTATGTTTTCTTTTTTATACAGCGTAGGTTGTCCCAAGCATCTTGGAGAAGGTTGTCTCTGTATCTTTTTTTTTTTTTCATGTAATCACAGAGTTACTTAATGATGTTAAGATCAGAACTGAGAGGACCAATTCATCTGCTGCAGGACTCCTTGTTCTGAATATACAGCAGCTCTTTATGACACTGGCTGGATGTTTCAGGTCGTTGTCAGAATGAATCTGGGTTGAATCAGATGCCTCCCTGATGGTATCACCCAGTGGATCAGAATCTAAACATCAGTGCCTAAAAACAGTTGCACAGTACTGCAGATTATTTTTTACCTTAAAGCTGGGTTAGGCAGTATTTTGGCTCCGTTTTCAGGCTTTAGAAAATCTGGAACCAGTCACACCTTGTTTCACCCACAATACTTGCTTATCTGGTGAGAAGATCCTAGAATAGATAGGAAAGATTATTTTATGTTTCCACATTTTAGCCTACTACAGCTTTAATATAAAGACTTAACTACTGCAGCAAGTAATGGTGCACATTTTTAAATATCTGTTTGTTTTTGTATATTTTGTATCGATAATCTGAATTTGCATATTCATACTATTGCACATAACAGCAATACTGAAAGTGATTCAGTATTTCTAATTTCTTATCTTAGCATGCTATCATTAGCTTTGCAGGCTTTTCGTCGAAGTAAAGTTTTAATATAATAATAATAATCTAACCTTTATTGATCCCCTTGGGGAAATAGCTTCTCTGCATTTGACCCATCCTATTCAAAGTTAACCTTAACTATACATACTAGGAGCAGTGGGCTGCCGCGGTGCAGCGCCCAGGGAGCAGTCAGGGGTTAAGGGCCTTGCTCAAGGGCCCACAGTGGTGGTGACTGGGACAAGCGGTCGCTCTCACTTTCCCAGGGCCCAGGGGCTCGAACCAGCGACCCACCTGTTAGAAGTTGGCTTCACAAACCACGAGGCCACCACTGCCCCTAAATTTTCACCTGATGGCAGCGTTAGATATCAATGTGAACGTCATGATGGTGCGAGAGGAGAATCAGAGGATCAACACAGTCTGTAAGAGGCCTCATCTGGGAATCATGAACGTAGTTGTAGAGATATTGCTTTAGTGGACGTACAACTTGATACTCAATTTGAAGTATGTCTCACAGGCTGGGTAAGAAGACTGATCTGTTTTTCACAGCAAAGTTCCTTACTGAACCTTTGAATGTCAGATTATAGTCAGTATTTCAATTTACAAAGGAAAAATAAATTAACTTAATTTTCTACTTTACCTGCAGCCCCAAAAATCAACCAACGTAGCAACTTAAAACTGTTAAATCAGCATTAGCAAGCTGTGATATGACATCTTATGACAAGTTTTAACAACCTAAAAAATACAATTCCAGTCTTAACTGTAACACAAAGGTAAATAAAAAAAAATGGTTGTGTTCTTCTAATTTTATTCATTCACAATTTAAAGAATTATTTGAACAGAATAAAAACAATTTGGGGAGATCTCACATGAAAAACTACAAATAAGATTTAATTAAAACTGAAATTACGTGAGACATTTGATATAATCTGTATTATTCTGCAGGTTTGTATCTATAAAAGATAAAACAACATTTTCATAGTTTATAGTTTGGTGGTTAAAAAAAAAAATCACAGTATACAGTACATAGATTCCTCCCACAATTTGCACATAACCATGTGTCAACATAAAGCCAAGAATGCAAACAAAGAGTAACAACAAATGAAAACAGACTTTTTCATTTACAAAGCACTGCTGGTAGCCACTACAGTTGAGGAGGTAGCTTCCTTAGTTAGCATCCCATTCTTGATTACTTGTTTTCTTTTCAAATAATTTACATTTAAAAAAAAAAAAAAAAAAAAAAAACCTACTGAAAAATGTGTACACTTTCACCAGATGGGACATCAGACATCTCAGACAATCAAAGGACATTTTGGTTTTGGTGCAAGAATGTGCACATTTAAAAAGAAAATACATTAAAATGAAACGGTGCATTATATAAAAGACACGAGAATGTCTTGTTGGTGGAAGAAAAACGTTTCCCTACATTGCCTAAATTCCTGAGCACTCACATGATGCGCACTTGTGGATACATGCTCCGAGGGCGTATCCACCTTTAATGTGTACAGTCATGCTCCAGCACACCAATCATCAGTCAATTCCTCGACACAACACAGTCTCACTCAGGTCAGCTCTCAGGATCAAAAGACACACATTTACTTTACAACATAATAATAATGCTCTTCTGATGACCTACACAATTAAACTGGACTGTAAAAACTGAAATGACCCAACAGAAAGTGTCTGAGGATTGCGAAGACAGTGAAGGTAGTAAATTCGCTTAAAGATAATTCCTCCTATTTCCAACATGGGCCTTATTTTCCTACTTTCGCACCATCATGTATATATTCAATGTCGAGCTCAACATACTGCACACTATGGGTGTGTATTGGGGGGCAGTGGTGGCGCAACAGGTTAAGCAACTGGCTTCTGATCAGAAGGTCGGAGGCTCGATCCCCGACTGCGGCCACTGTTGGGCCCTTGAGCAAGGCCCTTAACCCCCCTCCTAGTACATGTATTAGGATGGGTCAAATGCAGAGATGAAATTTCCCCAAGGGGATTAATAAAGGTAAAATGACTAAAACCAAAAGCTTGGTGCAAACTTCAGATACTTGTCTTTAAATATCTGTGGGCAACCACTTTCAAATTACACTGGTTCACTTCAGATTTTTTGGCACCGCTCACACACCATCTTGTTGACTCAGCTGGTTGCCGGTCTTGTCCTGCGTTCAAATCACGTGAAAGGAAAGTGGGATTACATTCATGTGTTTAACTTGGATGCTATTAGCTGTTGCTCGCAAGCCAAAAATCTGTTTAATGATAAGTTTTAGACGTACGTCAGATGCTCTCCTCATTGCTTGTTTGTTAGGTGTATTTTTAGTTTTTGTGACATTTTGGGGTATTTTCTCTGTAAAATCTGTGTGCTGAACATGGAGCAAGAGCCAGCACCTGTTTAGTTTAGCTCAGCATAGAATAAAGTCTGGAAACAGGCCTGCTATTTCCCTCTGCTTCCCGTCTTTATGCAAATCTACGCACACTACGGCTTCATATTTAGCTACAGACAAGTGACAAGCAGCATTGATCTACTCATCTCACTTTCTGCAAAACAGCAATTAAGCACATGTTGGATTATTGCTGTGATCGAATTTAACTTTTTACCATCAACGGGCAGCTCTTATCCATAGAAATCTAATATTAAACCGTTTTTGCTTATTAAAACACCCTGTATTCAACTGTAAGCAACAAATGTTCTGTCAGCCAAAAGCAACCTGAAAATCAGATAAAAGCAGATCTCATTCAAGTGTTACCGTACTGAAAGTTTGATGTGCCTCTTGGCTCACTGACAAACACAATACGTAGCTCTGCAGCAAAGAAATACACACTTTGATCCAAATCAAACAACATGATGGCAAAATCTCAGACAATAAGGCCCAGGTTTTAAAATAACTGGAACTCTCCTTCAGACAAATGAAAGTAATGACCTATATCTGGATGTGCGTACTTGCTTTTAGTGAAGAAATAAACAAAGAGAGGTGCTGCTGTTTTTGTGAATGCTTGCGTTACATTGTAGGGTGTATTTACCATTCAGAAGCCACCTTTCACACACCTGAAATCGTCTCCGCCCAGACACTCCTGCTGCTCAAACAATAAATAACCTCTTTCAAAACCACCAAGCGTAGCTGTTGCTGAAACAGTGATATCTGCTACTTTTATCACATTCTTAGTCTTAGGAACTTAAAGCAAAGATGTGTTTATTACAGACTGTCGTTTACCATTCTCACACTGAAACATTACGTCCACAAGCAGGTAGGGTAGAAGTTATTGCTGACGTTACATTAATCCCCCCCACCTCCCTTGCTTGCTGAACACCACCTGAAAGTTACATTCACACGAAAAAAAAGTCTAGAGTGATTATTACATCTGCTACATTTATGTAAAAAAAATCAAAGTATAAAATCAACAGTTGCTGTGGAGAAGCTTTAAAAACTGACAAGATGTATAATAATTAAAATTTAAAAAGCTTACAAGGACAGGTAAAACAGAGAAATCACAAAACCTTTGACACCTACACACTGAGGCTCACATCATCATGACGGCCAATTGAAAGCAAGAGGCAGGCACTGGTGGCAAGATTTTCCTTTGCAAAATCCTTTGTCGACCAGTTTGTAACACGATGTGCTCAGTTCAGTTTAGTTCGCTTAGAAATGGTCTCTCAGTTCAAAAAGCCAAGTTCCCTTTAAATGATTGGTTGCATCTCTGCTAACACAGTAATAACAAATGTAAGTGCTTGCTGAATCGCAGGGCAGTTGGCACATCTTGTTGTCTTGATATAAAAATGTTTATATATTCTTGTAGAATCTAAATTCACATGACAGAGATCTGTGCACGCAGACGTACTGGAGCTCTGAAGCGTCCTTAGTCCTTGACTCGAGGTATGTTGTATGAGTAGTGTACAAGAGGAAGGCCTCTGCTCTGACAGAAGCAGGCTCTGCCACAGGCCTGAACCTGGTCCGAGCTGTCTGACACAAATGAGTCGCCCTCGTCGGCGTACTCAGACTGAGCAGAGGGTGTGCCGCTGTCTGCCCAAAACCCCTCAGAACGCTGGCACACTGCAGCTCCAGCCAGGAGGGTGGGACAGCTGTGAGACTTCACTAAGTGTCTACAGACTGTGGAGGATGAGGGGGAAGAGCAGGTCCTGGCATGCAGCGCTGCCTCGCACTGCTCGCACACAACTGTCTCTCCACAAAGCTGCGAGTACATCCCACAGTCAAAGCCCAGATGGGTGGAGCTTCCGTCTGTGAGCTCCGACCCTCCGCCACCGTCGTCTCGGAGACTTTCTGCGCCAGCCTTCACTTCCCTGGTCAGACCTCCACGACCACGCAGTCTCAACCAGTCCTCCCTGAAGGCTGGGCTGAAGAACACGTACAACACTGGGTTCAGGCATGCAGGCAGCGGGAAGAAAATGAGGGTGACGGATTTGGCAATCTCTGGACCGCCAGCCGTAGAGCCGGTCAAGAGAGGGGCGAATGAGAAAGCTGCCACGGGACAGAAGAAGATGCAGTTGGTGAAGATGAGCCAGGCTACGTGTCGCAGGGCACCTGTCTGCTCTGGATCTGCCAGCTCCACCCTGCCGAGGTGGCAGTACAGCTGGGTGTACACGGCGGCAGTGAACAGGTAAGCCAGTGCGTTGACCAGCACCAAAATGACTGTAACACTCAGAGCTGGAGTGTCACCGCCAGCAAACGGCAGGCAGAGAGGAGACGAGGACTGGTCGCTGAAGGTCAGGAGAGGCAGGCAGGCTCCAGCGGCAGCCAGCAGCCCTAGCAGTCCTGCAGCCAGGCTGAAACGTCGATCTCCTCTCAAGCATCCGCGATGGCTGCTGCCGTTCCTCCTGGGCGACATCAATGCTTTCCCGAGAATCATCCGTACGGCCATGCTGCGCTCCACAGCTGCCAGTGACAGCAACAACACTGACCACTCTGATGAGAAGACGGCCAGAGCTCCTGTGACCTGACAGCCGGGTCCCATCTCCCACCAAACACCGAACTCAGCGAAGGATCCCCACGTAGCTACGTCGAGCACAGACAGCACGCCGACATACAAGCCTGTGAGCAGGTTGGCCAGAGCCAGGAGCCCCATCAGCAGCCTGGCTGGAGAAAGAGACGGAGCCATGGAGTGGGAATGACCGACTGCTCTGTGGGTGGAGGAGAAGGTTGCCACCAGCACCAGACTGTTAAAGACCAGCGACACCAGGCAGATGAACCAGACCGTCAGACGAATCATCCAGTTACCAAGGAGGTGCTCACAAGGCTTGAAGGCTCCTGAAGACAGAAACAGTATAATTGTTCAAAAGTCACTTCATTTAGTGATTTATTTTTGGATTTTTTCAAAGCACATCAATGCTGATTGAAAGTAAAAAACAAAAAAAGACAAAGACGTAAAAAGCTGTTTACCTGGTGAAGGAGAGCAATGCATAATCATTGAAATTCTTTCCACATCCTCCCCGCCTACAATAAAAAAAAAAAAATTAACATAAGAAGCACAAACGATAAGACAGTCTTAATACAGAATAATAGTCTTGCCACAAAAGCAGTCAGCTGTTTTCAGTAGGACATGTGTTATGTATTTAACTGTTTATGTTTGACTTTCCAAACTCTTGTTTCTGCAGTATAATAATCAACAAGATGTAAAAATGAATTATTACAGACTTGACTGTCTGAGGCTACAATCTTCCAAAACCTAAACATTCATTTTTCATGACAGTGCTATGCCATGGCACATTTTGAAATAATTAAAAGACCATGAATTAGGCTTTTTATAAATATCAGGTACGATTTGATCAACTACATATCACATATCAGCACTTTGTGACATTTGTCTGGGAAAAGCGCTTTACAAATAAATTTTACTTACTTACTTACATACTGTAAATCAGCCCAACCGCAGACATTTAAGCAAAATACTTTTTAACAACTAGTAAAGTAGTTGTTATCATATTAATTAAAAAGTTTAGGTAACATGTCAACTATTTAGTGCCAAAGAAAAGCCTCTGACTGCAGCATTTTCCCACCTGTAGATTTCTTTAGGTCATTTTCCTCAGAGGAACTCGTCATTGAATCACATCCAACAAATGCACAGCACTGGTAGGCGTAAGGGACAGAGATGGACCTACAAACAAACAATAATCATTTAGAAAAGTCCTGCTGAGGTCCAGTGTTGATAATCGTGCAGAATCTTAATATCTTGCAGGGTAAAATACAACTAATGTGTCTGTCTGCAGATACTTGGCCCTTCTGATTGTTTTTAATAATACTTGTCTGTTTCTGTATTTCTCTACAATTCTGGAGAAAACAGAACCATCTGGCTTTCTCTTTAAACATTAGAGGTAGAGTTGTTTTTTCTTTCTGCATACATCTGCTTATTTGTTTCCAGTTTATCTGCTGTACTGAATTAGAGCAGTTCACCTGTTTGGTTTGAGTTTGTGCAGTGCAGCATGTATGCTGTGTTTTCTACATCACCACTTTGGCCTCTTTGTGTTACAGTAAGTGTATTTTAGATGCAAGAACACTGCAAAGATATTATGATCCTGATAAACTTTCCCATAACCTATTTGTATTCATGACTCCCCTTCTTTCACACCTTGTCAGTCATCTCTAAAGCTCTATAAATTGTTCTAACCTGTATGAAAAGCTCTATTCCAATAAAGTTTAATTGTATTTGGTTGGTGTCAGAAAAGCCAGAATGTCCAAATAGCAAAGGGGTCTGATGCTGCAATGCACACCATTGACGATGGACTACATCCTTCAATAAGATAATCTTTGTTTCTGAAACCACCTCTTTAAAAATACAGATTTTTTCCCCCCTTTTTTTAATTTTCTTGCTTAATTATATATGTATATATTTTAACCCTTAGAACCCCAAAACCAGCAGGTTTGAAAAGCATGTTATCTTTAAAACGATCGTCAATATGAAACGATTTATCAGAGCCAGAAACTGTAAAAACAGAATGAATCACTGGATTCTCAACTTTCTGGCGGTTCTTGAACTACTCATCTGAGAAATACCAGTCTGAAAACCTAACCAAATCTGAGCTTAAAATCTTGACATTTCATCAAATCACTTTATTCTACATGTCTCATTAAACCATTTATTAAAAATAACCTATTTTCTCAAAACACATTGTGTAAAAAACAAAAACTGCACTCCTCTATGCCACCATGCAGCCACGCGTTACTCAGTTGTGACAAAAATTCAGGATTTTTTGGGGCCTAAAGTGCTTTTCCACAGAGCAGATAGGACACCAGCGTGGAAACAAAATTAAAATGTCAGTAGTAAAGTATCTATAGTTTGTAGAGACATGGTTGAGCTGTTTCCATAGAGGTGCAGGACTTTATATTGCAGTGAAAAATGAGCCCACGGTGAGTAAAAATGTGACGGGAGCAATAAATGTAGAGAAACTGCTTGGGGATCGGAGAGTTAAATACATTTAATGATTTTATTAGGATCTCTAATAGCTAATGCAGAACATCGGCTACTCCCTCTGGGGTTGACAATGGTTGTTTTGCTTAGTGTTTTCACATATTACCAATAACATGACTAGTTTATTAAAATTTTTTGGGACATTTTGTGCCGTTACGAGACAGTACCAGGGAAACAAAAAAACAGGGGCAGAGAGATAGAAGATCATAAGCAACAAAGGTCAGCGGCCTGAATCAAACATCTGGGATGTTGCAGTAGTATAATTAGGGCTTTACACTCCAAGGCCACAAGACCTCCAGGTGCTACATTCTCTCTGAAACACTTCACAAAAGCTCTTTCTCACCTGAGCTTGGGTAAGTTTTTTGCAGTCAGCACATTTTTCATCTGTGGGTTCCCTGAGAGTTTCAGCTGACTAAGGGAGCTCAGTCCAGTTGTTGGAACCACAGTCAGAGAGTTCATACTCAGATCTCTGTAAACATTATCACACACTCGCTGGTTAATTTTGTAAAAACACAGACAATCAAGCCAAACAATATAACTGTGCTTATTATGATGAAAGATAAAATAATACACAGGTTTTACTCACAAGTTGGTGAGCGCAGTGAGGGTGAGGAAAGCATCTCTGTGGATAACTCGGATTTCATTTCTACTCAGGTCTCTGTGTAAGATCACAAAGCAATTAACTCACAATCCCAGCATAAAACATTCGTTTTTACAGCATCCACTGAGTGTGTCTGTGTGTGTTACTAAGTGTGTATGACTGAGTGGACTTACAGTAAACGAAGAGCAGAGAGACCTTGGAAAGTGTCCCTGTCGATTTGCTGAATATGGTTGTGCTGAAAGCTTCTGCAGATTGAAAATAAGAATTTAACAGATTATTAAAAAAAAGCAAATGTTTACACTCAATACCATAACAGTTTATTACATTAAAATCATAAATGTATTTAAAGTTAAAAAAATAACCTATCTTTTAAGCTTTACCATTCCTGTCTGAAAGGATTTGTGAAATTACTTTTACATGATCAACACTCACATCTCCTGTAGCCGGATGCAGCCATGGAAGGATGGTACCTGTTTTATCTCATTGTAGGACAGGTCTCTGATGGAGGAAAACAGACAGCTTCAACAACTAGACAACTGGGACAAATTAAAATGAAGGAAGGAAGACAAAAGGTTGGATTGTTCCACTCTTCTATAAATGGTCTGCAAATCATTTCCCTGTATCTAAGTGTGTACACTTCTCTAAAATGCCACATTTTAACCTAAATGGGAAACCTAATTCCTTCTGTAGCATTGTCAGAACCATAGTTTACCCATCATGTTATACTGGCACAATTTCTACTGCCCCTGTGCATGCTCCTTATGATCGAAAAATATCAGCATGTACAATTATTTGTACAAGTTATGCTTTAGGTTCTACTTCTGCATGTGGAAAAATGTCTTACAGTGTCCGAAGCAACTTGAGATCCTCACACAGATCAGTAGGTATGGATGATATCTTAGTTCCTGACAGGGTCCTGGAGATGAAAAACCAAACCAGTCACTCCTGAGACACATAAAAGCGCAAGCAGGAAAAGATGCTGCATCAAAGTTTACTCACAGACTCTCAAGATTATTTGTCCAAGTAAGGATGGGAAAATCCTGCATCATACTGGCCCCACGCAACATCCTGAAACACACATGTAATGAACAGTGAAATCATTATTATAAACATCACAGCATGAGCTATGAAGGATAAAACCAGACACAAGAACTATTTAAAACACATTTAAATTGCTTTTTTTAATTTATTTTATTTTATATTTAAGTCACAGAACTTGTCAACAGCGATTTGTCAGGAGTCGTGTCTGGCTGCGGGACTTACAGCGAGTGCAGGTCAGACAGATTCTGGAAAGCTGAAGCGCCCACAAATGACAGAGGGTTGTCATAAAGATGTCTGGGAGGGCAGAGAGAACACAGGGGGACAGTTCAAAGCAAAATGATTCACTATGCGAGAATGGCACCATCTTCTGGACATTCATCTTCTGAAGTGTGTATCCTATATCAGCTCATACTGTATGCAAGCTTATCAGGGAGCACTCTTCACTGTGCATGGTGGTATTTGTATAAATGTGAGTCATTAGTGTGCCATGTCTGTTTCTAAGTAGTGCGAGTGAATCAGAGGGGGAGTTTGACCTTACATGGTTCGCAGCAGGGGGTTGTTATGAAAGGCCCCTTCCGGTATGGAGCCAATATCATTGCTGTGAAAGCCGCTGCAGGAAGAAGGTCAAGGAGACAGTGTGAAAACATGTTCGTCAGTATGACACCTCACATACAGGTAAGTTAATCTGATAAATGGGAAACCAAACATTTAGAAAAGAACTGACTGTTGTGATATAATAAGCACAGTTCAATTCAGTTCAGTTCAATCAAATAAAGCACAAACAATCAACTGCCTCTCAAAGTCTACTAGACAAAACTTCTTTCGATTAACTTAAAATGCATTGCAAAAGATTTAAACTATCTTACTTCTTTCTATTTAACAATCATATCAATAAGCTAAGAGCGCATAAATAATGTAATACTAAAAGATTATGGTAAGTAGTGTCTGACGTGTCCGTATGCAAACAGAAACCACAATTGCCACTTAAATGATTCACTGAGATTCACAAAAAAAGAGGGAAGATTATAAACAGTTTTTCTGTTTTGCATATGTGTTATTGTTTGCCTTTTATTAATTCATAGCTTCTTTATCATATATTTGTATTTTTCAGTTATATAAAAGATAATGAACACCTCCCATAATCAAAAACAGTCACTAAATGTTTTGCTTGTGAATCAAAAATAAGGCAGTATACTCACAGTTCCTTCAGTTTGGGCAGGGCTTCTATCGCTTTGGGAAAAACCATCAGGTTGTTGAAGTTAAGATCTCTAGACCGAGAGAGACACAGGAAGTCAGTGCGGTTTTCTTGCATTATGACATAACAAATCCATCCTTCTATGCTCAGTAATTAACGGTACATTCAAACCAAAATGTCAACAAATAGGCTTTAATAAAAGGAGGGTTCAGTTATCTGGTGTTGCGAATGGGTCAGCACAAAGTCACACACTAATTACTGATAATCAGGCTTACTATTGTGGTTAGAATGCTGATAACATAATATGTAATTGCCAAATAGTGTTGAATGATTCGTTCTTTTCGCAGAAATAACCAATTAACAGACTAGTACAAAAATATTCAATATAAATACATAATTCTAATAACTGATCTATATTCCATTGTTTTATGACAATCAGAGCTCTCTGTAAAACAAAATAAACATATTAAATATTAAAAGCCTGAATGACTAACTGACTGTCCCTCTACAAATAAATGTATGGACATCATTTCAGTAAATAAACAAATGGCTAGCATTTTTAGTAAAAAAAAATGCTACAGTATATTTCAGGACTGTAAGTGTCCTTTTTCACTACATTATTATGTCAGATATTATAAACAAGGGATCAGCTCAAATAAATAGATAGAATAAAAATAGAACATCCCCAGTCTCCTGAAAAGGTCTGTGTGTCGTACAGTAGCTGTCTGCCATTAGGTAAAGCTGTCACCGAAAGATTTGTCGTGGCTGTGTGGCAGGAGGAAGTGAACAGTGGGAGGGCAGATATGATAAGCATCATGTACTTTGCTCTATTTATCCTAGAGCAATTAAAGGAGGAAGTGGACACAATGATGTCTGGAGGACTGGAGCAGAGGTGGGTGGGGGAACAGTTAGCACACACAAACATGAGCACAAACACACTTAAACTGATGCACCCAGACACACACACAACTACTGTACAAGTGTGCACTTACAGTGTCTCCAAGTTCACAAGTCCAGAGAAACAGTTGTCTCCTATCTCCTTAATTCTGTTGTTATGAAGATGCCTAGAAAAGTAAAAGCAGTTTTACATACATGTGTCAGATCTTCATACAACAGATATGAAATAATTGCTCACATCCATCATGGGTTTTAATCCAGTCTTAGTTTTTCATCCTCAGTTCCACAAATCATTTATTTTTCGAATGTGACCTGAATTAGGTATTTGTACTGTATGTGTATACGCAGAAGGCCCTCTTTGCCTAATAGATTCAAGGTCTTTCTTTCCTGTTTATTCCGACGTGTTTATACTGACCCTGCAGCAATACCACCAATGTGCGTGCGCTCGCGTGTGTGTTTGTGAGAATGTATAACAGCAACAGTGGAGCAAAAAAAACACAACTTTGGAACAATCCCTCACATTGGTAATGCACCACATATTTCTAACAAGCTCCTGTCATGGAAGGTTTCAGCTTTTCCCTCCATACATAAAACAACAAGATAATCTTGATTTAACATTGCTGCTCAGAGCCGAGCAGCAACTTTTTCAAAATTTCATTAACATTCAAATTCAGCCCCCAACAGCACATTTCACTGGAAAAGGGCCTGCATGCAGAAACACAGCGGGGCATTGGTAAGCAACCCGTTTTGTTGACTTATTAACTGTAAGCTGTGGAAATAAATACTACGGTATGTTTGTGTTTGGAATCTGATTTGCAGTCGCTCTGAGGATACATTCAGAGCAGAGCACAAGGAGAGGTACTTTGCATTGATTTGTGGTGACAGAATAATGCTGGTGATATATGAAAAACCGAACAGGAATTACAGCTTCCTTAATTAGATGTGAGCACAAGCAGTACATTCATATTTTACCAACTAGATGTTAATCTACTCGGTCCGCCAGAGAAGAGATTTTTAAGTTAGTTCATTAGAAAAATACCTTGCAAAAACATCCAAATCTTGGGTCCAAAAAATAATTACATGGCAAGACTCAGAAACTAAACAGACATGAAACTATGCTGTATACTATATACACACACTTGATTGATATGTGTTGGCATTTCGACTTGAGAAACATCCTGATCTTGTTAACACCCAAAGATCTTCACTTCTTCAGCTACTCCCTCAGGTCATGTTAGCAAACATGAGAATGTTCTCAGTCAGTGTGCCTGGTTAATTAGGGGCTCAAAAAAGTACACCAGCAGGTTGTTCCTGCTGTGTTATTTTGCATATGAAGACTGCAAAGTTCTTCTGGCCATCCTGCAGAAGTTGACTTTAATGACTGTTTCCAACTACTAATACTGTAGTTTTTAGAAAACTTCTCACTAAAAGCCTTGATTGAAATGCCATGGCATGCAAGTAAGTTTTTTGGGGCAATTATTCTGGTGAATTATGGTTTCATAACATCACTACTTGCAAATGTTTTCCTTCCGAGTATTTTTTTTAACTTTCATTTAGTGGTGATGTGAAATGACGCACTGTATTGCATTTAGCTATATATTGCCTATCAATACATTGTTTGGTTTTAATTGAACGATCTTTATCGACCCTTCACGTTGTGATACAGGCCTGACTGAAGAAACTGGAAACTAGTGTAATATCCGGTAAACATTTGCGTGTCAACACAAGTGTGTGGATTTTCCTTCTAATCCACAATTAGAACAGAAGCTTAATATAACTTACAACACAACAAGACTGGTGAGATTTGCAAAGGCGTTGTCTGGTATGTACAGGATGCGGTTGAGTGCCAATGTCAGAGCCTGAAGGTTCGCCTGGTGTCTCAGGGAGCTGATTGGGACCTCCGTCAGGTTGTTATCATCCAACCAGAGGTGGCGCAGCTGCTGAAGGCCTTCAAAACTGTCATCTGGAACCGCTGTAATATGGTTTGCATCCAGGCGACTACAGAACAGAGAAAAAATATAAAGTACCAAGTTATTGAAATGTAAGAAAAGTGACCTGGCCATAAATGCCTTGAAATCAGCGCTCCCTTGAAGAGAGGAAAAATGTTCTTTATTTAACTGTATTTGACTTTATGTATTATTTCTAACCCATTCTTGCATGCAGTTGATATTTGAACCGTATGTGACACCATATGATCTTTTCTTTTTCGATCTTTTCCTGACATTGTCTCTCTTCTACATGAGGGCTATGATAGTGTCAAAAGCTAAATTCCTGTACCACTTTGTTCTTGTAGCAGTTTCTACAGAACCCAATATGCTCTTAATCCATTCGCATAAAGTCCATTTAGTGTGTCTTGGAGGATGACCACATACCAATTTCCCCTTTATTTCATTACAGGTGGTCCTAGTCTTCAGAACACAGTGAGGAACCACTATGACCAGTACGACATTTGTGGTGTGAATCTACTCCAGAATACCTCTAAACTACCTCACGTGGCATTCAATGTCGCATCGTTCATCTCAGTGCAGAGGAGCAGAAGCAGCTCAACCTGAACTGACGGCAAACACGACTCATCCGATTCCTTGGTCATTTACTAACATCTTGTAACAACAGGTCAGAGTTTGAAAAAAGACAGACTGGTGAACATTAAGGAACTTTACTCTGTAGCTCCATTCCCTGTTTGCAAGCACTACTGCAACCACTGCAGTGGTCACTGTCTTTTTATCCCTCACTTCTGAGAAATACTAAGGTGCCTGAAAATCTCCACTTCTTTCTTCAAGATAACAGACACAGTCATACTGGTAATTATCCCAAGCAGGATGGCATGAATCGTTATAATGTAGCCATATATATTAATTTGTTGTTGCTGGTTTGTGAACAAAATTGAACTATAAAACAGTATTCTAAGTTCCGTGCCATAGATATCCAATGTTTGAGAGCTCCCTACAGACAATAATTTACTAGAGCTATGACCTGTGCAAACAGATGCAATTCCGATCACTAATAGTTTGGTGGTAAAAAAAGATTTATTTTTTATTTTTTATTAAGCAGTAATATGAATGCACAAGTGCTCCTTTCACCATCACCTCGACGCTTTCTCCTGCTATCCTCCCTAACTGAGAGTCTCACCCTCCCTCAAAATTCCTCAAATGTCTGGGCTGGAAGAAAAACAGTCTTGATTGACATTTAGCTCTCTAAGGCTTAATGCAAACCAAGTCTTCACTCTGCCAAAGTATATCACTTCAGCTTCAGACCTTACAATCCTCACAGAGAAAAGACATCTGTTAAAAAGAAAGAAGAGAGACAGAAAAAAGACTAAGGAAGCGAAGGACCAGGGGAGGGCTACAGTGGAGTGATAATAGCTCAAAGTTGAATTTTCAGCACGTTTCTCCAGCTGCATCAATCCCTCCATTCGTCCCTGTCAAACTCAAAGACACAGTGATGGAGGGAGGATGCATAAATAAAACCATGTACATGTCATGGTTTCAATGAAACTGACATTTAGTAGTCTGAGAAAAACAATACTACACATGAGGGCAAGTGGAGCAGGAACTTGTGAGCAGGCTGACAGTTACAAGTAAGCAGATGGAAACACACAAGCTCCTGGAAAAGTCGACAAACAAACATAAAACGATAATAGTTAGTCACAGATCTGCTGAATAAGGCTGACCTACATTTGCTTTAGCTGGGCTTAGTGCACAACAAATACAGCAGGAGTCAAGTATGTGATATGAATGAAATCAGCCATAAATCACATTAGCGTAAATAACCGAGCTGTTATGCTCAACTTAGAGGACAAGTAAAGTATTTACACTAATTATATTTAGAACAAGGTAACATTTAACTTATTGTGAACTTAATGTTAAACACATGAAAGAGGGATTTTTAAAATATCAGCAATTATCTGCTGTGAGCTGTGGTATAAGGTGATGAGACTCTGTGTGAGTGTTGATGATCTAGTGTGATCTTTTATCTTAAACATCTTTAATGGCACGTAGCACAAAATAAGTGATTTTCAAGTGTATTTGTATTTGACAGAGTGTACAGGCATGTTAGCCGCTGCGTAAGGCTTTTACTTAGGCTTTCAGACAAATGATAATGGAAAACATCCTCATAATGACAAGGTTAACATCGTCACCATCTCAGTTTAGTGGCTTATCATAGTGATATTTACGCATTTAAAACTGTACATAAAGTACAGCCAAAGTACTGGACAAATTAAATAGCAATCTATCCAAATGTTGCCGAGACATTTCACTCAAAACCACTAGTGTGAAGCACATGGTAGTGCTGACAAAAAGTCAAAAGATCACCAAATTTGTTCAGACTTATCATCTAATGATCAGGTTGGGGGCAGTGGTGGACTAGTGGTTTGTAAAGCGAACTTGTAACTGGTGGGTCGCCGGTTCAAGTCCCCGGACTGGCAAGAGGCTGTGGTGGGAAAGTGAGAGCGACCGCTTGTCCCAGTCACCACCACTGTGGGCCCTTGAGCAAGGCCCTTAACCCCTGACTGCTCCCTGGGTGTTGCACCGCGGCAGCTCACTGCTCCTAGTATGTATAGTTAAGGTTAACTTTGAATATGATGGGTCAAATGCAGAGAAGGAATTTCCCCAATGGGATCAATAAAGGTTAGATTATTAGATCATTATTATTATTAGGAATGTCTGTACAAAATCTAAAAACAATCCATCCATCAGTTGTTTAGATATTTTACTCTGGACTAAAATGGTGGATCAACTAAGTAGCTACAACACAAGAATTTCAACAACTGCCAGAAAAAAATCAGCACAGCCATATTTGTCAGCTCAAGTCCTGACATCAGCTCTACACACAGTTTCAGTGCATTTTGTCTGTAGTTCACAACATTAACCTAAAAACTCACCTGTAGTCTGTATTTGCATACATTTGTTTAACAAATTCTCTGCACCAAACGTTTAGATCTTTACATACATTAGTAGATAAACTGTTCTGCCGCACTACTATTGCTATTTTATTATCTTTGTGAGTAACTGTCTAAAATGGGTTTGTTAGTTTGGCACAAGCACACTGAATTCCACTTTGAATTGAGGGCTGAGTAAATATACCAACGGTGCTTTTCTGACAGGAGCCAAGAGGACTGCAGCGCATCTTCCTGTCCAGATATTCAGGATAAATACTGTTCTCATTAACTGCAACTTTGAGAGACAATGGGGGCTTTTCATAGAACTGACCGACACTGCTGTTACATTAGGGACTAAGACTGTCATAGCAGAGTGGTATCTTGTACATAAACATGAATGACTTTTGATAGTTTAAATGTTCTCTCAGAAATTAAAAGTAGGACATTTTTCAGTCTAGAACTTAGGCTATAGTTTCTCTTCAATGTTAGACCATGTTCTGACCAGCATGGTGACATTGACAAATACTACAATTTCTGCAACAGCATAGAGTGCTTCCTTTGTGGGGTAAAAGCAGGACAGGAAAGGCCACTTGAAATTGAAAGGCTTTCTGAGTAGACAATAACCCACACGTGCCTATGCATGCATGCGTGTGTGTCTGTTCTTGCCAATGACTTACAGAGACTGGAGAGAGTGAAGGTTCTTCAGTGCTGCACTGGGCACAGTTTTCAGCTGATTATTCTGCAGCATCCTGAGGGCACAATTACAAAAAATATGATTTTAATTCAAGTCATGACAATTTTCTTGCACCATGAATCTAAACAATATGATTCATTCAATGCCAACTATGTTAGTGAACTTTCTGAAGCTGTGCTTTGTGTGTTATCATTAATGCGGCTCGACACTAAAGAGACACTGCCTAACTTTAGTTTCTAGAACAAACGCAGAAAACACCAGTAAGTTGGAGACTGTAAGTGAAGACTCCCACAAACAGAGTTATGTAGGTATCTAATGACCAATTTTGTGAGTCAGGTTCATTAAAAGAAGGTAAAATATTCATACTGTTTGAAGCCCAAATACTTCCATTTGTTTTCACATGTGTAGTTAAACATGAATAAATCACCTGATGTGATGTTTTCAATCTTGTATCTAAGGCCTCACCTGTAGATCAACAGGACTTTGAACTTTTGGCTCAGTGCACAATCAACAAGACAGTGTTTGTGTCGCTCAGCGTGTCTGACTTTGTGCAAGCATACAAGGGTGTGCTGCCTGATGTAAATTATGCAGTAGTAGTTTTTAGCAGAGCTTGTATGCGACTCTCGGTTGGAGGCTTTTCATAGACGCAGTCACAGTTGGGGCAGAAATGGAAAAGTGCATTTAGTCTACTCCAAGAGGATGTCTAGGGTGGCAATAACTGACAGCACCACAATGTTACCACAAACTGCACTATTTACTCTCTCCCCCAGTGTGTGGAAAACTTCACACCGTCACAGCCGTAAGTGTGCGTGTGCATGTGTGTGCATGTGTGTGTTGACATTGGCAGGGAGGGTGTATGCTTACAGGACTTTGAGCTGATGCAGTCCAGACAGGGCTTCAGGGTGGATGAATGACAGGTCGTTCCCCGCAAGTCGTCTGTGTGAGACAGAGTCCAACTTATATATTTGACATTTCTCAAATGTTCAAAAGCCATTGGAGACATTTCAGAAAAAAAGGAGCACAGAGCAACAAAACTACAGACTGTATTTTATTTCTGAATAAAGCAATGCAGTGGTTTATGAACTTCTTCCCATCCAGCGTCTCAGTGGATTAGGTTCCAGCTCTCGAGCTAAACATGAGGCCTGGGGTGTCAAAGACATGTGTCTGTGCCATGGCCTGTTGTCACTTCGTCTGTCACCCACAAGAGATTAGAGCTGTTCCTGGACATCGCCTCCTAAGATCCCTTTCTGAGCCCCCCAACCATCACCATTGAGTGCTCTCTTTACAGAGAGTGACAAACAATTCGCCTCTCTGCGGCTAACACAAGCAGTGAATGAATATAACCTCTTTTCCACCTAAACAGTTTTGCCTTGTAACATTTATCAACAGACAGCTGCTTCAGTCCCCGTATGAATTATATGAGGCAGAGGGGACACCTCCCTTTCCTGTTGGGAACAGGAAGTATATAGGAAATAGGGGTGTAAATAAGCATGGGACAGACTGACTGGGACACAGAGCCCAAGTATACTATCTGGCCTGCGAGATTAGCAACAGATTTATCACTCTGCAACGTGAGTCAGGCTGAATTCCCTGCAACAAGAGCTGCTGGGTGTGAGCCTGAGAATCAAAGCTGACTGTGTTAGAAGACAACTTGTCTGTTATGTAGACTTAAAACCGGTCTTTTGTTTGTATACAATAAATTTCACTGAATCAGAGAGCTGGTCCACTGTGAGGCATTTAAGTAGCAAAATAAAAACAGCCTTGACTCCCTTGTGAGACCAAAATACTTGTCTGTTTCATTAGTATACTGTATGTCAGTGGGAGGCAAACAGCTGCCCATGACCCAAATCTGGCACCTGATTTTTAACAAATCTACTATTTCTGAAATCTACTGTGAAACATTTTACTTTAGGACAGCTCACAACTTTTATGAATCTGTTGTCCTAAAAGACGCAAAGTGTTGAAAAAATAAATACCTTACTAAAACATCAATAGCATAGAGGATCGCATCGCCTCTAAAACCATTTTGGCCCTGAACAATGCAAGATTAAAGTGGCCCACAGCTGACTTTCGCTGTAGGCAAAGATCATAATATCACAGTGTTACCCTATTAGATATTTGACCACAGTTAGCCCTTTGCATTTTTATCTCACCCTTAATCCTACCTCAGATAAATCAGGAGGTATCATGGTATCAAGGTCATGAGGCACGTAAATTAAATGTCCACGGAAACTTTCCATTATGTTTTCGACATTGTTCAGTGTTTGAGGTTTACTCTTCTTGTTAGTGCCATCTTCTTCTGCATTGGCACCGAATGAAAACCACTCCCAGTTGTTTATTACCATGACCCAACTCCTTATATTTGCATAAATTTAGAGGATGGAAATGGACATTAATTCCCATTGTTTTCTGCAGATATTTTTGTTTAAATTTGGTTAATTGTGTACATTAGGATGGAAACCTGGCTATACAAACAACAAATTACTGATAATCTTTTATGGTCTTATCAAAGGCCTCCATCAGTAGCGAACCAACTGCTCTGAACACATTAAAATAGATCTTTGCCAAATCACAGACCCTGTTTACTGTTTAATTTGTTGTGGTTGACCAAAGCTTTCACATTAAAATGTGAATGCTCACCAGCTCTATAAAAAGGCAGTCAATTTAGACCGACTTCAAGGCAAACCCAATGAATAACTACCAAAGCTGCTTTCCACAATTCACAACACCACTGAATCAACCAGTGAATGTGAGCTTCTGCGTCTCTACTCAGCCAATCTGGCAAACAGATGTCTTGCAACAGCTTTTTGAAATTAGATTTTAAACTAATTAATAAAGACCATGATCTGCATTTATAGTCCTGACTGCAGTACAAGTTGCCACATGCATATGGACACCTACAAATTCAAACTGACATGAATCTTGTCTGCAGCTGCTGAGTCATTCATGTTCATTTCCATCAGATAGTGACCAATGTGTCTAATTCAATACGACTAACTCCTTGAGCAGTCGCACGACTGTCATAAACTGCTTATCACCACATGAAAACATGGTTTGACAAATCATTCAGATATCCTTCAGGTTTCACAACACAAAGAGCTTCTCCTCCTCTTGCATCTTTCAGCAAATTCAGCACATGTCCCCCCAGGCCTTTGATGGATCTCATTGAGGAAAGGCTAAATCCTCTCCTTGTGCAACACCACTCCCACAGGTCTACCTCTGTCAACAGTAAATTCACAAAAGAAAAAAGAAAAACAGAACCAGACAGCCTAAGACAGCAGTAAATGAACACAATTCTCTTAGATCACAAAAAAGAGCAAGCATTTGGATCTAATTTTTTGTTATAATAACACAAATGAACTCCATTTGGGAAACCACTCTGGGTAAATCCAAACAAGGACCCCTCCCCCGCAACATGCTCCCACATGTGTAATGAACACCTTTTTGTACCACTGTTGGTACAGGTAGTTGTTATGATAAGCCTATGACTTCACTTCCTCTGTGCATGCTGGCAATGGAAATGTTCATATGACAATTTTCAATGATCTGTAATAGTAACAAAGTTGTGATTTGGAAGAAGCTATTTCAGGCATCTCTGGTTCCAGAAGTAAATCTTCCCATATATAATGTTGCATGGCTTACAACTGAAGCAATCGTATGGTTTGGATTGACATAAAACTCTGCTGGGTGTACAAATGATTAACAGCTGTGTTGAAAATAAATTATTGTTCTTTCATTAAAAAAACAAACAGGTACAGGGCTGTGAACATAAAGACTTTGTGGTGGAAGTTACAGTGAAAGCAGTTATTACAGTCAAGAGTTTAATCCATGCATTTTGATATTCTATATATATAGTCAGGTTCTTTTATTTCCAATAGCAGCAATGCAGTGTTTTACATTCACTTTGATCAATTCCTCTAAATAGAGGTTTTATTTCTCAAATGGAACTGCATTACACTGCACATTATTTAATTTCCATTCCATTTGACATATTTAGCGCCAAATCATAACATTACTCATTTCACACAAAGGTCCACACCTTACAATATTACATATATAAGCCTAACAACTCCCTTATGAGCAACATAGGGACAGTGGGGAGAAAAAAAAAACAGGCCTTTAGTGACTCAAATGAAAGAAATTCAAAGACATCTCAGCTGAACTGCAGGCAGTGTTTACACTGAGCAGATAGGAGATAAGTTTTGAAAAATATCTACAGTGTGAGAGTCTCCGTTTTTTCCAGCATTGGTAATGCTTCAGGCACTTGGAAAAATGCTGTACATGTTGATTCCAGATTTTTAAGAATTCCACCTTTAGTTTTTTTTCTCTTTTTATGATTAATGGCAGTATAACTTTGTTTGCTGAACTAACAACATTTTTTGATATCTCTCTACCCCTTGCCATGATTGTGCCATTTCCACAGAGGTTCGGGACTTTATGTTGCAGTGAAAACTTAGTCCACGGTGAGCAGAAATGTGACGGGAGCAAAAATTGCCCCGAAAAAGAGTTATAAACTGCTTGAAAACTTGGTGAGCTTTCAAACAGTTTATAACTCTTACAGACAGAGTTATAGGCTAAATGTTTGGATTTTGTCTGTAAGTCCAAAATCCTTAACTGATCTTACAATAATTGATCGGAACAAACCAATCAGATGTGAGTCAACACTAAAAACTGATGTCACACACAGCCATGTTTAATTACAGTTACATTTATTGTTAACAGGGTAATGTGACAATCCTGATATATAAATATTATGGCATACCATTTAGAGACAGTCATACCGATGAAAAATAGCAAGAAAGACAGAAACACACTTTAAAGAGCACATTTCACAATACTGGATGCAAAACAACGCACTTCAAAAAAGATGCACCGACCACACAGTCGCAATAAACTTAATTTAAAAACCATTAGTAAAACAACAATATCATTCTGTCAACAAAACGGAAAATATCACCACCAGAAGACTGACTGGGATGACCACAATTCATTGTTGATATACAGCGAGTCTATCAGTCACAGGTTACTTTCAAGAATATAAACAAACTGCAAAGAAGACAGAGAATACCTCTGTCATCACGTCTGTTGAGCTTTGTTGTGCCTTTGGCAAGAAAGAAAAAGAGTGGAGGAGATTGCGTGACTAAGAAGGAGGGAATATTCCTCCCTTGTCTCTGCTGCTGTCCTGTATGAGGATGGCCCGCTCTCTTTTCTCTCCCTGATCTCTTTCTCTGGCAGCTCTTTCTCTCCCTGCTTCTGCCCTCAGGGCCCATGCTCCGGTTCACCGACACTGCTGCAGCCTTAGAGCGAAAAAGTCATCCAGCAAAGTTCACCGAGACAAGCCTGCTGATTTGTTCCCAGAGAAAAAGGTTAAACAAACACAGAAATGAACTAAGGGTTTATGTCAATCAGAATATCTTTCTTCAAAAACAAGACACGTCAATGACGGCACCATCCATTTCGATGAACTAAACTAGAAAGACAGAAAGACTGGGTGGGTTTTTTTGCCTTGTTGCCATGGAAACCATTGTTTTGCCCTCTTCCTTCCTGCCGTGCATTCCTCCACACAATGCGATGAAAAGTAAATTGCCTTTCAACAAAGCAGATTGGAGTGGTGCATGGAAAAGAAGAGGGTGAAGACTCGGCCGGCTGAAAGATGCACAAGAGCTGAAAAAACACGCCCGCAAAGGCCAAGTGGAGCTGGAACTGCTGGAGTGTGCTCACTTGCTGGTCATTTTGCATTCTCAGGGCTGCATGTTACCTGATATCAGGTAGACTGATTTTTATCTCTGACTCCCAGCAGCTCCGAGCCAGACAGCAGAGTATTTAAAGAGCAAAGAAATAACACCCACCAAGATTAGATGTACGCCACTCAACAAAGCCCCACAGCGTAGATGGGCTGTTGCCACCCTGATAATCCCTTAAAAGCAAAAATCCACACAGGATGTCACATGATTGTTGCTTCAATACATGTTGTCTCACCTTGCCTTTTTTTAATCAAGCTTTACTGCACCTTTCATAACTGCCCTTGTTCAATTCATGAATGGTGAGTGATTCGTAACCTCACGAAACGCTGCGCTTATCTTCTCCAGCTGAGAAGAAGGGCATGTTGTGCACCTATACTGTGTGTTTTACAGCACAAACTCAAATACCCAGGTGCATATCATAAAGACCAGCCCTCATGTCAACACTGCGCAGAGTAAATACATCATTAACAAGAGAAAAAGGGGGCATGTACTCACAGTTCTTCCAGATAGGGGAAGTTCTTGAATACATATGCTGGAAGCTCAGTGATGTTGTTCATGCTCAGGTCACTGTGGAAACAAAGGAGAAGTTAGTAAAATATAATAATATAGTAGTAAATAATATAGTTTCTAATAACACATCACTTTCGTAAAGTATTTTATTAATGCTTTCTTATTTTTTTCTTATTCTGTAGCCGTTTTGCTTGTCTTCAATTTAAATACAGTAGTCCCTCGTCTATCGCGGGGGTTACAGTCCAGAACCCCCCGCGATAGACGAAATCTGCGAAGTAGCGACCTTTTATTATTAAGGCTTTATAAACCCTCCCCACACTGTTATTAACCCTTCCTACATTCTTATAAACACTTCCTATGCTCTTAAACACTTTCTACATTCTTAAACCTATCCAACAAGAGAAGCTTCTACAGCCGTGTCTGATAATGGAACTAGACGCGGCGATCCACTTGAAACTCCCACTTTGGAAAAACTTTGCCGTATTTTAAACACACCGACACCGAGGACGTCCGGCTGCCTACCAGGAAACTGATGATGATGTAACGGGTAATCCTACAGACTGTCACCGGTTCTCTGGGACCGCAGGTTCTGGCTGGCTTCGATCACTGCCAATCAATCAGACCGACTAGCTCAAGCGGAAGTGGCCGTAGCTGCTTTTTTTTCCATAAGTGTGTCTACTCATCTGCTGTATGCTACGTATTTTATATACAATTTAAATATCCGCGATACAGTGAGACCGCGAAAAGTGAACCGCAATATGGCGAGGGATTACTGTATTGCTTTTAATGCTTTTTATTTTCTTGCATTTCGTAACAGTAAAGCCTTTTTTAACCTGTTTTGAAAGGTGATGTATAAATTTTGACTTAAAGATTTTTTAAGATTTTAACAAAAAGCTCAATTGTTAAAATGAAATCATCTTTGTATGAAGCCTTAATTTAGGAATAAACTATAGTTGACACACAATCAACACGACAACAGATTGTAAATTATATAGACAAACATTAGAGCAGCTGGATTACCCATCTCTTATAGCAGCTTTAGGTCTCTGACTGTGCCTGCATGAGTCTAACCTCAACAAAAAAAGCCTTGAAAAAGCCCTTCTCTCAAGCCCCAGGGATCTTCATTTTGCAAATCAACAAGTAAAGATAGGCATGTAGCAGCATGAAAAATATGCACACAGGACTTGATTTGCTTCCCCGCCAAACCTAATGTGAGCATATGTGTTTACATCTTCATAATGACAACTGGAAAAACACATTATTATGTACATGCTTACTGCTTCAGGAAGAGCAGTGTGGTGTTTTCAAATCGCTTTGAAAAGTAAAGGACTGCCACAACAAAAGAGGGGACAAAAGGCTGTCTGAGGCCTACTGAGGAGACCTATGCAGTGGGAGCAAACTCCAGTCTGGAGCCCTAATCTTGATTAGGAATTCACTAACCTGCTTCAAAGAAATGGCCCCTTGACGCCATATGTAAAGAGATGGCACAATCAAGACTGAAAAAACATCCGGGATTCACAAATGAAGAAACCCTCTGTACCTCTCTCTCCCCCTTTCACTCTCCAACTGGCCATCTTGAATTTCACTGCCAGATCTCTCTCGGACCTTGTGTGTGGGCCCCTGAATCCTGCAAGGATCATATTGCCCTTCCTCTGCAGACCCAAATACACACACACACACACACACACACACACACACACACACACACACAAACACACACTCGCACAGAAGCCTTAAAAGGCGCGCCCTGACAGAACCCTCATCATCCCTGCGACCTACGTCCCATCTCCACTTACCTGGTTATCCAATTACTATATAGACTATGCAGCTACAACAGCACTTCAATCAACATCCACCCACTCCTTATGTTTTCTACCTTCCCTGACAACATCTCTGGTGGTGTTCTGCAACCACTGCTTCAGATCCGCCACCGCTGGTGGTCAGATGGATACATCCCTAACCACATTTTAAACCGTTTGACTAAATCTTCCACAGACTGTTGACTGGTCTAAACCACATGCAGGGCTGGGGAGTACAAGAGGCCTGCATGACTCTATCACACTTCCTCCCTCCCTCTGCGTCTGGCTGCTTTACTCATCAAGGTCCTGGCCTGTCCCTGCTAAGACAGATTGAAGAGGACACTAAAAATGCAGCTGTGATAAATGGTGACAAGCCTAAACGCTTCTACAAACAGGTATCTGTAAATTCCTATCCCATGTGCCATTTGGATTCATTCTAGCAGAGAGGAAGCAGATGATCTGAGAAAGGTACATGACATGCTAAGAGAGAAGTATTGCTGCAAAAATACATTCTCAATTTGTACATCAGGTAACACAGAAATACTAAATATAACACTTTTGGAAGCATTAGCACATACAAACATTAAAATACTGTGCATGAAGTGATCAACTAAAATGCTGCTTTTAAAGATTTAATTTTAGTTTTCATGGCTTTATTATTAGAGAGGACAGGACAGTGGATAGAGTTAGAAACAGAAGAGAGTGGGGAAGGACATGCGGTAAATGGCCGAGGTTGGACTCGAACCCGGCACAGCCTCTATGCCTCTGCACGTGGGTCACTCGACAGAACCGCTAGGCTATCAGGGTGCCCCAAAATGCTGCTTTTAAATGCACAACAAGATTGTTCTTTAGAGTTTTAGTCTTATCAATCTGAAACTCGATCAAATTCAAAATAGCTTCCTGTTCCCCAGTATGTAGTAAGTGTGTGCTACAATTTGGCGGCTAACTAATCTTCATTTCCACTTAAATAAACCTAATTTGCATAAATGCTTTTGCAATATGCAATTCTTCTAGTATGCAGATGAATTAAAGCTTTGTTCGGTCTATAAAATGTCACAATTTCCACAATCAAAGCTTCTTTACTCGCATGCTTTGTAGGTCTAATAGTCCAAAACCCAAAGACATTCAGTTTCTTGTCATGAATGAATAAAAGAAAAGCAGCAAATTACCACAACTAAGAAAAAGCTACTAGAGAATTTTTGGCAGTTTGGCTTTAAAAAGACTAGTTTGATTGATTATTCTTGATCGATTATCAATTTATGGTGAATGTGCTATGAATGAATGAGATGACCACATACACTGAGCTTTATAAATGTGTCGTTTAAGCCAACTGCGCATATTTCTGCTTATGTGGATACAGATGTTTTAGTCGTGAATTCAGAGTTTGTGCATCTGCATGATTGAGTTTCTGCCCTGATGCAACACATGTATGTTTATTTCTATCTGAAACGGTCTACATTCTGATGTGAAATGTAAAAATAAATCTACCAAAATATCTGCAGACAACTGATCATACATTTTCCCAGAGACATTCTCCAGACAGCTTGAGATACTCTCAGACAATTCAGCTTATTAAATCAAATAAAACATCCATATTAAGATCCACAAAAGAAAACCGTCAGCAAAACTTAAGCAAAGAAATGTGCACAAAACTGCAGCTTGTTGCATCAGATGTTTATAATTTACATTATATTATTAAGTACAGATGTACACATCACTAAAAAAAACCACAAACGAGGCCTTAACAAGAAGCTTAGCTATTACTACACACGTACTAACACCTGAAAAATACTGGGTGTGCCTGTTCCACAGCCACTTTAACCACTTGATAAATCCCGCTTGTTGTGAAACTGTGTAAAACATTTTCTGAGAGCACAATAGGATTCATTGTCAGGACAAGAAAACATCAGCTATCCTGATCCTTCCTAAAGCTAGTGCCTGACCAAACCAAAGAAAGAACCAGTAAAGGATTTAAATTGAGGTCATAAACCAAGAACCACTGTAACATAACTAGAGATGTCATTGGCTCCCAGAGGAGGTTGCACCAGAAGGACAACAATGAGTGCCGTCAAATCAAACCTGCATGGCACAGTGGTCAAAACAGACACAGTTAGAGAAACTGTGGTCCTGTGGTCTGATAAAAGATAAAATTTAACATTTCTGCCATAATGCAAGGTATAAATGCCTAGTGGAAACCAGAACTGCTAAAAGTTAGTGAAAATCTTCCCTTCGTTATTATGGGATTGAGTGTGGTAAACAGTGAGACATGAAAAAATGGAATGGGTAATAAATTTTTTTTTTTTTAAACTGCAATGAATTTGCATCTAAAGCCCCAAACAAAAAAAACATCAATGTTGGTATTAATTGCCAACTATTCTACTGATTGAGATTATACCAGATAAAATCTCCTGTTAGAGCTCATAACATTCCGTATCATCCCATCTCATCCTGCATACCATGTCACTTTATCCCATAACCTATCCTGACACTTACTCCTACTTGTATATAGTTGCATATACTGTACCTTGTATATTTTACTTTCTATTTATCTTTATTTCTTTACTGTATGACTGACTGCTTTTATGCCTTGTACTGCTGCAACACCTGAATTTCGGGGAATCAATAAAGGATTATCTTATCTTATCTGTTGTGAAAGCAAAGGTGAAACGTACAGCACATTCATGTCACATTTTGCCATCTTCTCTCAGTCTGTAAAAGTAACTAATCTGTATGTTCTTGTAGTGTTCAGAGCTGTAAAACTTTACAATGCCAGCCAAAACCTTAAATTTACATGACAACAACTGTATTAAGCAGCTACAACGATGTGTCATGCTGTATAGTAACTGCACACGCCAAGCAAAAAGCATGTGGTCTATAATACACAACTTGTCAGTATTAAAGTCCCATTAAGAATACTGTGAACAACTCTTTACAATATGAAGACTAATAAATAACCTAATTTAATGTAAAAAATAATGTAATATTTTAACTCATTGTAAAACATACAATAACACATGCACAAGCACATCAGTTAACCCTTTAAGACCTAAGCCTCAAAATGTAGGTCGTTTTTTCTTATTTTGACTACAAAAAGGGTCAGAAAATGTCCTGTGACTCTGTGCTTTTGCCCCTTTTTTTTCAGAAGACATGAAACTTTCGATATCTGACAGTTATTTAAAATTTACTGCATGTTATCAGAGTGTAATGACGGTTTAAAATGCAGAATGCATGTTAAAGTTGAACTTTAAAGTAGAAAACTATTTACAATAAAATGAGCAAAAACAGGCCATAAAATAATAATAATCTAACCTTTACTGATCCCCTTGGGGAAATTCCTTCTCTGCATTGACCCATCCTATTCAAAGTTAACCTTAACTATACATACTAGGAGCAGTGGGCTGCCGTGGTGCAGCGCCCGGGGAGCAGTCAGGGGTTAAGGGCCTTGCTCAAGGGCCCACATTGGTGGTGACTGGGACAAGCGGTCGCTCTCACTGTCCCACCTCAACCTCTTGCCAGTCCGGGGACTCGAACCGGGACCCACCTGTTACAAGTCCACTTCACAAACCACTAGGCCACCACTGCCCCATAACGGAAGCTATGTACTGGCGTACAATTCTCTGTTCCACTGCTGTGTGTGTTTTTCCTGGGAACAAAGGGGCTGTTTTGCGTGCTTCCTGTTGTTGTTGCGCTTTACAGCCAATATAGTGTCATTACGGTAATTTAATTAATATCCCCCCAGGAATCCGTTGTATTTTTTTCCCATAGCGCAAACCGTGACATAATTACGGTAGTCCAAAGGGTTAAGCAAGTGGTTCAGTCCGTTTAACTGAGGTTAACTTATAACAGAGCACAAAGCAGCAGACCTGCTGCTATGACTACCTGCAGTTCAATAATCTTGCACACGGCGGTTAAACTGTTGACCAGAACAATGTTTTAATGCTCCTGTTATATCGTTTAATACACCCCAGCTAGCCAGTCAGAAAAGAGTAATACTGACTGTGGTTTCAGAAAAACATACAGCTTATATTTAAGTTATAAATAAATATGCTACTGGATCAAAACGGTACAAGAGAGACATCTGATGACATTTATAGAGACTATGTGTCACATGCTCCCATTCATGTTTCTGACAGAGCTCGTTAGTAAGGAACAGAAGGACAGTAAAGGAAAGGAAAGGTCACCCCTGCATCAGCTGATCACTCAGTCAGATGGTTCAAGTGTTTTCATCTGGTCAGATGCGAGAAGCATTTTATCTGCTCACATGGAGTTCAAACACTATTTTTAATTTCCCCTTGAACTCATTATACAGCTCCTCTGTAAAGGAATGTGCAGCTTCTTCACTATTAAATAATGCGAAAACACAAAGCAGTTAGCAAATTCATGCAGAGAAAGGTTGAATTTCCTGAAGTAATTAAAATTTACATCAAATATTTTATTATGTAATCTGCACTAATTAGGAAAAAAAAATCAGATAAGCATTTTCAATTATATGGATATTATCCCTGAGCAAGATTGAAATACGAACTCTCCCATTTGCTTGAATGTAACAAAAAGCATTTAAACACAGTATCACTGAATACAACATTACTGAATAGTTCATTAATTCTGTCCTAAAAGTAAAAGGACCTTCATAAAGGCCATTCTTTCAACTGTGAATAAATACAGAATCTAAGTACTTCCATCTGGTAAACAGTTGTTTTAATAATAAGGCATAATAGCCCAACCAGCCTTATTTTATTCACACACAATGTAATCTTTATTACATTAATAAGTTCTTCTGCTTCAGTCTACGGATGCTGCACTTACATTTCTTCATACTCTACCTAAATAACTTTCTAAAACATAAGATTACACATAACTACTGTCAAAAGTCTTTGATATGCCCTACATTTCACGTCCATATGATTAGCATTGCATATAATGAATATTTGCCGCGGTTCATACTAACTTCTAACTTTGAATTAGCAGTTAGCATTAGCATTTAGCTAATGATAGCATCGTCACTGGTCACTACCTGGAGCATCTCCTAAACGGGCCTGGGTCAGTTGAACGTGGTAGTGCTGTTTGGATTGTGTAGGAGCCGTGTGAACTGGCACTAGGGGGGGTGACTCTGGGACGCCAAAGTTCACCTCCTAGCCTCCTGGAGGTGTCGTGGGACTAAGTAGGCGAAACACCGTTGAAGGGAGGTTTCCACCTGATGACCCCCAGAGACGTGTTAGGAATCACTGCTCACTGGTAGGTATAGTGACAGATTAGGGATCCTAGGTCCTTCATTGAGTATGAATCCTTTTTGTGTTCTGTTTTGTGTTTAAATTAACTAAGGATCTGCCCTTCATTTTTACAACGCTCACACACACTTTAGCTACCCCCAAGTCCTTCTAGGCAAGTCTTGTCACCTGTCGGTTAGGTAAGACCCCCAGACAGTTATTTCAGGCTGGCAAGACCAGGTCCCGATCAAAATGAATAGGGAAAGAGACATATCTCCTATTTCAATGGACACTGACATAAAAACTGCATGTCGGCAGTCAACCCTAATGAAAACTGCTTAAAAGGTTTAGTGACTTTGCTCCCCCCAAAAAAATAATCTAAAAAGCTTTTATTCCCACAGGTTATACTTTCAGTACACATGCATACAGTTTCACAACACCGTGCTCGCATCAGTGCAACAACTCGATTGATGTTTCCTGGTTCATCTGTTATCAAGTCAATGATTGGCTTTTTAAAGGGGAGGGGCGGGACATGTGCCATACAACAGCCTTCGCTGACCGGCGTTACAGATTTCCTCCATAGATTTATATTCAGGATTCTTTAAGTGGCAAGTCTCTTCCTTATAACGTCTCTGGTTACCTGAACACCCACTTGTCTGTGTTTGGAGTCCCTGAAGACCTCAATCTTATTTAGGCAGTCATTGTTAAAAAATAAACTACAATGTCTAAATATTTTGCTCATCAATACTACTAAACATTACAAATACTACACATACCAATTCAATCTAAAAAATTAAAGTTATTAATTTCTACAAAACTCAGCTTGAGATAATATTTAATTTCTGAAAACCAGCCACAAGGTTCCGAAAACCTGAAATCATTAGCAGTTAGAAGCTGTGTGGTTGGGGGATGGGAATAGGTGTATAAATGGAGGACAGAGTTAAGGACTCAGTGGGGAGGGGGGAGAGCGTTAATATTCTCCCATCCACGGCTCATCCTGTTTGGGAGCGGGAACCACTGACTGGCTCCTTTCACCTCTGCTGACCAAGAACAAAAGTATCATTCAGTTAAAAATGGATTGAGGGCACCAATGGTGAAGCCGGCAAGCTCCACCAGCAGAGTGCAAGACCCCTGACGCCACCCCTCCGTTTCCCCCCTAAGTCTCAGCTTCATTCACACTATGAAAGGACCTAACATAACTGAGATGTTAGCTGTAATAACGCCCACATGTTACCTTAAAATGCACCATAGTTCGTGCACGTGTTACACCCGAGAAAGAAACCTATACAGAGACTCTGTTACAGGTAAACTACATACCTTCAAAAGGAGTGTTTGCTTTGTTACTGGCTGAGGGGCCTTTCTCTCATCTGCTTTTTTGCAGCAGGGCTGTTTCCATTACAGAAGCCAAAATTCAAGCCCCTGTGGGCTGCAGGTAAGAGTCCACGCCAACACTGTCATATGATTTATAGTAAAAATGCATACTCTTCCATTTCCAAGTATTTCTTTCTCCCAATCAACAGTAGATAGACAACAATACAATAAACAGTCTGCAATACTCATAATTGTAATGAGGTCATTTCATTATCTTTGGACACTGCTATTTTGTGTGTATATGTACATGCGATTTTGTCTTTATATTTGCTCACCTTCTTTTCTATTACTGACACTGACGAGAAAAGATTTTTCTAGTAAGTTTCTGCTTTCCTAGCGTCTCTGTGCCATCACACTGATTCTAAACACATACAAATAAATTCCAAGTATTGCAATGATAAACCACAACACATGAAATATTCCCTTTACACATCAACAGACCACTGTGGACGTGTTAGCCCTGAGAGAAGGAGCCCTTGCAGCTGCAATATGTCTCACTAATCCATCATGATCCCTAACCCCACTGCTCCACATACAAAAGACAGAGGGAGTGGGAGAGGACAACTAAAGTTCAAGAGACCAGGAGAACAAATGAGAATAGGACAGAGAGAGGGACAAACAACCTTTCACATACTTTTAAAAGTCTGAAGTGAATCCATTAAGCAGTTTAGTGTTTAAAAGCTGTCACAGAGCATTTAGATTACTATGTGCAGGGCAGACCCCGTTTTCCATTTTGGCATAAAACCGGCTTGCAGAGTGGCAGTAAGGGCTGCGATATCATTTTGTGAAAACAAAAGTTTCATGTTGTGATTGAGATGTCAGACTGCCTATAATATATGGGAGTACTTTATCCCAGAGGAAGAAGTATGCTGAGGGTTTCAGCAGTAAGTAGAAGGCCCAGTGTGACATGTATCCACTTCCTCTGTTTAGTTTACCTCACACTTTCTTAACAATGGTGATTTCAAGTGGCACACTGTTGGCTGTGGTGCAGCGCGATTTGGGCCACCATTCTTAAAAGGTGGCAGAACAGCAGAGAGGTTTCCACGAACAAGAGCAAACCTTTACACTCTGGAGAAGTCAAATGAAGAGTATGTTTTAAACAAGTTTCAAACAGACATCTATCCCTATTTGTGACCTCAGCACTTTGGACATTACTGAGTGATTCAGTCATATAACAAATCTTACCCTAACCTTTGGGGAAGAACTCAAAAAGTTATGTTTTTACCTATGATCTGCCTACAGGTTGCTTCTTTGAAAGATATTTTTGTGATGCCCCAAAACATCTTCTTTTAACACACCAAAACATCAAAAACCTGGATATTAATGCACCAAAACATCTAAAATCTGCATATTAACACACCAAAGCATCTAAAATCTGGGTATTAATGCACTAAAACATCTAAAATCTGGATATTAACGTACCAATACATTAAAAATCTGGATATTAACACATCAAAACCTCAAAAATCTGGATATTAACGCACCAAAACATCAAAAACCTGGATATTAACGCACCAAAACATCAAAAATCTGGATATTAACGCACCAAAACATCAGAAACCTGGATGTTAACCCACCAAAACTTAAAAATCTGGATATTAATGCACTAAAACATCAAAAATCTGGATATTAATGCACTAAAACATCAAAAACCTGTATATTAATGCACTAAAACATCAGAAACCTGGATATTAACGCACTAAAACCATCAAAAACCTGGATATTAATGCACTAAAACATCAAAAACCTGGATGTTAACC
>OMNN01096498.1:0-11003 GCA_900302755.1 Chromis chromis
GGGCCACCGGCAGCACCGGAGCACCGGCACATTCACACCGAACCCCGCCAGACTGTTTATGTCTGAGTGCGGGGACACCGGAGCGCCTTTACGTGTCATCAGGCTCCAGTAAAAATAAAATACCAGCCTGCTGGGCTGCATTCACAGTACGCTGTTTTCTTCATGCTGTTTTGACAGGATCAGACTACAAAGCTGCTAATATAGTAGCTATATATATATAGTATATTTATAAGTGGCACTATTATTATTTTCCTGTTTCTATGACATAACCCGGCATGTCTATGTGCTACGAGGTCATGGTTACTGCATACAAAACATAGCCTATATTTACAAATAGTTTTAGAAACTCAATATTATAATAATAATACATCTTTAAGTGAGTATCTACAAAATATACAACGACTACACAATGTAAATGTGCAGTCTTTGAAGCCAGTGCACATGTTCCATTCACTTAATGTAAGCACAGTTCCATCTAAGGTCAGACCTGTTGCATTTATGACAGCTGTAACAGGCAGATTACTGATCTAACATCGCCTGCATGCATTAGGCTAGTTTATCTATTTGATCATTTTCTCTTAGACTTACCTGCGGAGCACTGGTGGTCGGCGGGCTCCCGAAGGAGTCCACGGAGGAAAGGTACTGGGACTCAATGGATGGAGACGAGCTTCCACGGGATCCGCTGTCGGGGTCGCCGGGGAACCCTTGGTACATCTCCCCGCAGGGACCGAGAAGGAGCGCGACACCTGCAGATACCGGCGAGAGTGCGATGTCACCTGCAGCGGCGGGACAGCGGCACACACAAGAAGGTTACTAAAGGAGAGGTACTGTGGGGAGAGAACGACTGGCGTTAGAGGCAGGCTACGCTGACGACCGGCAGCAGCGGCCAGATGTTTCTGACCTGACCCTAAACGCCTCTTTACTGCACATCATCGACATACGGTGAGTGTTTTCTTACCCTTGATGAGCTTTCTGTTATTCCCCGGTGAGATGCTCCTGGTTTCTTTCCAAAAAAGTTGCATGAAGAAGCTTTAATCCAGTTCCCCGCGTTTACGGGGGGAAAGTGTCCCAGTTGTGAAGAAGTCCTCCCGTTTAGCGTTAAATCCTCGGAGTGATCTCCCGGTCAAACGTGCGATTGTACATCCATAAAGTCCGTTAACGCGAGTTGGTTGTATTACGGTGCACAGTAGCAGATCTTGTCTTATGAATGAATCCATCCTCCTCGACTATAACCAAGGCATTCTAGCGTCTAAGTCCCGCCTCGGAGTTCCGCTGACGTACATGCCCATATTTGTGCTTTGCTGTTGTGTTTGGTATCCTTGGTGACGTTGAGGGATTCCCTCTCCCACTGAAATGGACCAGAAGCTCACCTCGCCGACGGATAATAATAGACTTTTTTTTAATAATATCACAGGCACGAGATATTTCTCACCGTCTGACAATTTCTGAGAGGAAATTTTAAGAACTTCAGTGTGATAAATATGGAAAGTATCTATTTAGGACTGCGTCTGTCTAGATTGGAACATTGGGTCATGGCAGATAAGACATTATAGCCTCTCATTCCTATAATATATGTAGGTTGAGCATTTCTAGAAATCAGTGGCATATCATTTATCATAATTTTAGATAGCATATTATGGTCTTAAGTGTGACTAATAGAAGATAGTCTATTGTAAAAACTTAATATAACGTGGAAAACACTACACTGTAAACCATCATAAAGGAACTGAGCCAAATTAACCCATCTTTTCTAGTTTACTGAATGTAAATGCGAACATGAGTTTTGTTAATTTCTAGTTAATTTAACCTAAAATGTCTTTTTTTTATTTTTATTTTTTTTACATACTATGGCAATTAAAACATGGCAATTAAAACATGAATTATTATAGCTTGAACCATTCTGACCTAAAAATGAATGAACAGATGAGAGTTTTCTCAACTCATTAAATTAAATGTATAAGAAACAAGACAGGCATATAAGCAATGTATTGTTTAGGGACTAAAACTCCCCAGAATGGGTAGTAGAGAAAACAGACATGGTGGAAACTTGCTGTGTGTCTTTAATATATGTTAAATTGGGGTAAGGTTGTTTCTTTGCATAATAATGCCAACTAATCTAAGCATGACAAAGACTAATTAGTCACTGAATGTAGTCCCTACACCTGTAGACTTATCATTTATGCCACTGTAACCACTAGCAATGTACAGATTGTCTTTATACCGACTGATATAAAAATGGATTCAACCGCTCAGACTGTAGGTTGTCAGTGTTAAATGAAAAAGAAACTGCTTTGACTTATAAAATGCAAATATATGTGTAAGTAGCTGATGAGTCAAGGTGATATCTCAAGTTTATTGAACTTTTTTTCTCAAGTTCAGGCAACTGAACTGAGTTAGTTTTACATTTCCACTGCTCATAAGATGACTTTAAACCATAGACTGTATAAGTATACATATATAGTGTATACAGTATATGCTTTAAACTAATGAATCAAAGTGCAGTTTACTGGCATCTTGAAGACATATTACATTTTCAAGCTGAATTAACTTGAAATGATTTACAGTGTTTATGCCATATATTGTCACGTGGAAAACACTGGAAGACACACAATGACCTATTTATGCAACACCAAGGTCTTTGTTACGTCGAGACGGAATCCCGTCAGCAAGCAAAGGGAAATCCTGCTGAAAAGTTTCTCAGGACACGCCCTCGGGACTCCTCTGAGCTCGAGGGCTTAACGTCTAATGAGAGGAAAGCCTCCTTTTCATGTGCGCCTGAACACTCCCTAAAACCTGAAGTCAGGTGCGATGCCAAATAATGGATTTACTGCGGGTTTGGAAACACCCTCAGAATGTATACACAGTAATCTGTTGTGGATCTGAGTGTAGGCAGGAGAGCGCGCAGAGCCTCGACAGTAGCCTCATTCACACCCCTCCAAAAAAAAAAAAACATTAATTGGTAAACAGCAGTGTAATTCTGACATGGACAGTGGGCAGCAGTGACGGAAATCGGCGCCTGTCATTACAAACATCACCCGGACGAGCAGAAAGTGATTCATTATTATAGCCTACATGCGGACACCAGTGGGAATGTGGCAGGTGGGAGGTTGGCTGGAGCTGGAGGGGGGGGGATGCTCTGCTCCACAGGCTAAATGCGGGAGGACTTGGGTGGCAAATCATGAACCTATAATACGAGGCCTACGTTATTTTGGCTGTGATGTCAAACAATGTCACGGGGCGGGCATGCTGCTGAGAAAGGGCTACAGCCACAGCCGATGTGTGAAAAGGCAGAAAAAAGGGAAGAGTTGGGGATAACAAGTTAGCTATTAGTCAGCGCTGCAACCACGTCAGAGACGAGCATCCACGGAGGACGCTGTGTCCCATCCGGGCTGCCGTTACCGGTGCCGTGCTGCTGAACCCCGGGATGACTAACTCAGTCGATGTGAGTTGTTCATGATGGGGGAATTATTGAGGTGATAACGCAGGCGAACAGCCCACATTCACGGGGAAAGAATAAGCAGAGGAAATGACAATAGCAGGTTGAGAACACGAAATCACCGTGACATTTCCAAAGTAGTACCTTTATTTCAGCGCATATTGTGATAAATAAGACAAATAAACAAATACGGTATATGTCCCATTTTTAATGCTGCTAATAACAACAAACACAGCCAGCGGTACCACGTCAAAAGAAGGTATTTGCGCTAAAACAAGCCACCATGTGCTATCCACGGGTTTAGCTGCATGTGTGTGTAGCGTTCCGTCGCCATGGATACGCCGTCGCCTCTGACGTAAGCACGTATAAATTTGGTCTTTTTTGTTATGGCGCTTAGCAACCGGTTTCCGTGGCAACCGGCGCTGAGTGACAGACAGCAGCTACACAAGATGGCTTCCGGATTCTTTCTGTGCAGAGAACAAGAAGTAGGTTACTCAGCTTCCAGCGGCTGTTGTTGCTGTTTTAGCGCAGTTTTAACCGGCAGCAGACGGTCATTTTGCGCATTATAGGGAAAAGTTAGCGTTTACTAAACCCGACTTTGTTCCGTGTCCGAGGCTTAGCGTGTAACATGCTAACACGCGCGTGGCAGCAAGGCAAGGCACAAGGCAAGGCAAGGCAAGGCAAGTTTATTTGTATAGCACATTTTCAGACACAAGATAGTTCAAAGTGCTTATACAGAAACAAAATATACAGCACAACACAGGCAGTAAAAGCAATCAGTAAACCAGAAATAAAAGACGAAATTATTAAAATAGCAATAGAATAAAAACAGTGCAGTGTAAGATAAATTTGATTTAATAAAAGGCAGTTGTAAAAAGAAAAGTCTTTAGCCTTGATTTAAAAGAGCTGAGAGTTGGAGCAGATCTACAATTCTCTGAGAGTTTGTTCCAGATATGTGGGGCATAAAAACTGAAAGCTGCTTCTCCATGTTTAGTTTTAACTCTGGGGACAGAAAGCAGTCGTGTCCCAGACGACCTGAGAGGTCTGGATGGTTCATAGCGAAGCAGCAGATCTGGGAAGCTTTAGTAAAAAGCTGTTGATGTTTCACCCTCTCATCCAAGAGGCTTCTTCAGTTCTAAAAAATGTTCAACATGACCTGAAAAACGTCATAAATGGCTCTAAAATTCTCCAAAATTACTCAAAACTGTTTAAAGTGACTTAAAACTTGTCATGCATTACTTAGAAAATTGTCTAAAATGAGTCAAACTTGTTCAAAATGAGTCAAAACTTTTCATAAATGACTTAAAAAATCGTAAATTGATTGTTAAAAATGACTTAAAATGTGTCATAGGGGCGCCCCGATAGCCGAGCGGTTATGTCGTGTGACCCATGTGCAGAGGCGTAGCGGCTGTGCCGGGTTCGAGTCCGACCTCGGCCATTTACCACATGTCCTTCCCCACTCTCTCCTGTTTCTAAGTCTATCCACTGTCCTGTCCTCTCTAATAAATCTTTAAAATGTGTCATAAATGCCTCAAAATGTGTCCAAAAGAATGAAACCTGCCATAAATGACTTGATTATTGTCTAGAATGACTCCAAACTTGTCTGTAAGGACTTATAATGAGTCCAGAGTGAAATAACCTTGTCCAGTCCTAGGAGCTTTAATAGAAAACAACTGGACTTCTCTTTTAGTTTCTACTGATGTGCCTAGGATCACCAAGACCTGGATAACTGAGAATCTACACAAACATAAACATGTCCAATATATTTTTATCCTCAGTGTGCAAATGCTAAAATGACTTAAATATAACTCAAAATGTGACCAAAATTACTTGAAACTTGTCAAAAATGACTCAGAAATCGTCCAAAATGATTAAAAACTGAAGAAGCCTCATGAATAAGGGGTTAAACGTCCAGATAAAAAGTGCCGTTGCTTTCTGCTGACACTCCTCGGATCACAACGACCTGGATGACTGAGAATCTGCACAGACGAGATGATTATTAATCACTTCTCCTGTCAGCAGTTTTAATATTGTAGCTAATGGAGCTATGAAACTGTCATCATCAGGCTTTTATGCAGCTACTCACTTAAAAACAAATTACTTTGCACCTAAAAAAACGTGAAATATAACCCAAAAGAGGCAGAAATACTGTTATTATATTTATTCACATTAGGTCTACAAGTAATTTTTTGACTTTGAGATTAAAAAAAAGGCAGGTTGATGATAAATTAAGAAGCACAGGTTTGCTAAAAGAGTGGATTTCTACCATAAATCAATCGTTTCGTGGATAAACATTGATTACCTGTAGAACTGATAAACCCTGCTCTGTCTGCATGTAATTAACTGTGCTTTTCCTCTGTGTTTCCATCAGTGAGCAGAGTATCTGCCAGGCCCGGGCCTCCGTCATGGTCTACGATGACACCAGTAAGAAGTGGGTCCCCATCAAGCCCGGCCAGCAGGGCTTCAGTCGCATCAACATCTACCACAACACTGCCAACAACACCTTCAGAGTGGTGGGCGTCAAGCTGCAGGACCAGCAGGTAACAAACAGCATTATTCAGCCTTTTATTCACCTGGGAGCTAGGTTGCACTGAGCAGCCAGAGGATTGCACCATACAGAACATTCATGCTGTTCTGGAGAGTTTTTTACGAGATGATGTTTAAAACTGGACCAGGTGCATGCGAGACCTTTTGTCGGTCAGTCTGTTTTGGTGTTTGCGTGATCGTGAAAGGTCTTAGCAGAGCTCATCCTCCTCCGCCGTGACTTGAATGAAATCTTCTTCCCCGTCTGTCACTTATTCCAAAGGCAGCAGCTCATTAGCACTCGTCTCGTGTGTTTATGTGCGATGTGACGAGTCAAAACACGCCAAAATAACAGGGTTAGAACTGAAGTGACAACAACAAAGATGGCAGAAAGTAGTAGAAAAGAGGCTACAGCTACAAGCTACAGGGTTTTCCTTTCCTTAGGGGTGGTAAATAGATGCTTTTTGTGCAAACTTACAAAGCCCAAACTCCAGGGAAGTTAAGGGAGTTATTTTCTCCCACAGAAAACTCTGCTTCTTACCTGCGTGGAAGTCCAGGCTTGTCTTCTGTTACTTATCTACATCATTGTGTTACATATTTGCATAACACTTGACTAGCAGCTACTTGAACCCTCAGATTAGGAAGGAGCAGCTGTCTATACTCGGATATTTAAGGTTATGATGCATAACCAACCTTACCTGGCTTTGGTCGGTCCAGCCGACCAATCAGAGCAGACTAAGCTTTTCATGAAGGGGTTCTTAAAGAGACAGGAGCTAAAATAAAGTGCTTTAGAAATGAGGTATGAGTAGAATAATGCGTTTTTTGATCATTAAAGCATGTAAACATATTTTCGTAGACCCCAAAATTAACATTTTGTAACCTCTAAATGTGTGTAATGTGGGCTCTTTAATTTGAAAATAAATAATTGACACGGTGAAAGAGTACAGTACAAGTGCCGGGCAGGACATACACACAACACACATCTCTTCATCTACTACTACTACATTACCCATAAGCCACTGCGCTTGAAGGAGTAGGCTCAGGCCAGTAACAGCTCATTTCCACCCATATTGTGATTTCCACAAGTGGCATTTTCTCATTTTTGGTAATCCAGAACATCACCAACATTTAATCATCTGTCCCTCGTCCTATTATCAACATTTTCTGAAAATTTCATTAAATTCCATTCATACCTTTTCAAGTTATCCTGCTAACAAACAAACAAACGCCGACAAAAACATAACTTTCGCCTCCTTGGTGGAGGTAAAGACTCATTATCTGAAAAAAGCCTGAGTATCATACAGAACACATATTTACATGAGCTAATAAAAAACAAATCCTAGAAAGTATTTTATACTAGAAAACCTCTCGGAGAGCACAAACCTCCGCCAAGCAGCTCATGTCCACCCATTAGGGCTGGTCCGAATAGCAATTTCTGTGCTCCAGATATTCGGGTCCAGTTAATGATGAATATCTGAATATTGTGGGGTGGAGGGTGCGAGAATGCTAAAAATGTAGCCGCAGCGATGGATATTCAGGTCCAATTAATGACGAATTTATGTTTTTTGGGTAGGGTGCGGGGGTCGGGGGGGGCACCAAAATTTAATCATCTGTTTCTTGTCACATTATCATAATTTCCTGAAAATTTCATCAAAATCCATTCATAACTTTTCAAGTTATCTTGCTAACAAACAAACAAACAAACGGACAAACAGACAAACGCCGCTTTGCGCTTGGCGGAGGTAATTGTGCTAAAAATGACATATTTGGACACATACAACTGGAATTTCTCTGCGTTGCCACGTTTTATTTCCTCTGTTGCTTCAAAAAAGTGCCTGTTCACATGTCAGTTGACAAAATTCAACGAGTAGCTGTGAAAAAATAATGACCAACTGTCATTTTTTACAACTGTGTTCCAACAAGCTGCATAAAACCCAACTACAGGCGACAAATCCAGCAACTACTAAACACTGGAACGAAAACTCTACCGTTCCATCTTTACTGTCGGGCTCGTGAGAAAAACAAATCCTGTCGAACACACAGCGATCAATTCTCTGGCATTTTAAAGTCTTTTTCTTCCGGCAGCGGAACAACAAGAGTTATAAGAACATTGATCGGGTTGTGTTTATATCCTCACGCTGCTGAGTGTGTTTCTGTATTTACAGCTCTGTTCTCTTCGCTGTATCTCACAGGTGGTTATTAACTACTCGATAGTGAAGGGCCTCAAATACAACCAGGCCACGCCGACCTTCCACCAATGGAGAGACGCCAGGCAGGTTTACGGCCTCAACTTCGCCAGCAAGGAGGAGGCGACCACCTTCTCCAACGCCATGCTGTTCGCCCTCAATGTCCTCAGCGCTCAGGATGGAGGTTGGTTTCCCCCACGTGGAATCAGGCTGTTTATTATCTGACTAGTAGAGGATCGAAAACTATGGAATCACAGGAGTGCCATAATTAATAGGAAATAAATGTAATGTAATCAAATGGAAAAGGCAATGTCAAAACGAGAAAGACCCGCCCATAGCCATTTGATTGACAGCTTGAGCCACGAAGGAAAGGCAAAGGCAAAAGGCACATGGAAAAGGCAATGACAAAGCGAGAAAAAGGAAAAAGCAAAAGCAAACCTTTTGCTTTTTCCATTTAGTCTTTGGAAAATGGAAAAGGCAATGACAAAACGAAAAAGATATTCCTACATTTATTTATTTTTTATGATTGATTCTTTTATTGATTCTCTTTATATTTCCACATTTATTTCCTATTAATTATGGCACTCCTGTGATTCCATACACCACACTCATGGTGCTGACAACATTAATAACCCTGAACTCCCATAATGCATTGCAGCACAACAGTTCCGTACTTGCTACCGTCTCTGCGATCGCTACAATATTAAAACTAGTTACTATTAACTCTTAAAATGGAAAAGCTCACATTGATTCGAATGTAAAGCAATGCCCCATTAATATTACTACAAAACGATGCTATTCGAATTCTTTTGTAAGTGTATTGTAGCCATCACAGAGCCAGTCACAGGACTGAACTGTCGTGCTGCAATGCATCATGGGAGTTCAGGGTTATGAATGTTTTTGCTACCATGAGTGAGAAGAGTAGCGGGGTTGATGGCTACCTGCCGTTGTTCAGTGAACTGGGTGTGTGATTTAAAACAGACTTCATGGTTCATAAAACACATAATATCTGGTTCAAGCATCATTTGTTACAAAATGCGAACTTCTGACAGAAGGGGGCGCCATACTAACCACTACTACCAGCCTCCACTGACAACTTTGCATGCTTTTCTATTTTAAAGGACCAATAATTAAGAGTGTGTTCTCACCTAATCTCATGGCTGTTGGAGTTTTCAACGCTGCACACGATCTATTGAGTACACTGCCATTGTTCAGTGAACTGGTTGTGTCACTTCATGGTACATACTAGGCAGAATGTCTAATTCAGATGTCAATTGTCCACGCCATTTGCTATAGCATGCAAATCACGGACAGAGGGGGGCACCATACTAGATCTTACCTAGGGCACCACACTGTATAGGGCTTGTGTTCTTCTCTCACATGTATGTCGCTTTGGAGAAAAAATATACCAGAATATAAAATGTTGTGCACATATTTGTACATTCTGCAGTAAATAACTTGCAGTAGCTGATACCGAGCAGGGTTTTCTCTCTGTCCTCCCTCACTGTAACACACTTCACTTCTAAACTGTGTGTTTGATTCAGATGTGACTGTGCCACCTAAACCATGTAGGCAGCACAGTGTTAGATATCGACACCATGGCAACAACACAAAGCTGTGCGGTTACATAAAGACGATCAGGGATTCAGAGTGAAAACACAAACTGATCCCAACCAGACGAAGACTCACCTGAGGAGCTGATGGACTCTCCGGATCCGAACTCACCTGATGTCAGATGTCGGATGAAATTACCGTAATGACCGTAATGGCAATGTCGTTGCACTTTACAGCCAATATAGTGTCATTACGGTAATTTTACGGTAATTTCATCCAGCTGATTCCTGGGGGGGCACGAATGAATTTACCGTAATGACCGTAATGGCAATGTTGTTGCGCTTTACAGCCAATAGAGTGTCATTACGGTAATTTTACGGTAATTTCATCCAGCGGATTCCTGGGGGGGAGGGGGCACGAAGTAAATTACCATAATGACCGTAATGACAATGTTGTTGCACTTTACAGCCAATATAGTGTAATTACGGTAATTTTACGGTAATTTCATCCAGCAGATTCCTGGGGGGGCACGAATTAATTTACCGTAATGACCGTAATGACAATGTCGTTGCACTTTACAGCCAATATAGTGTCATTATCAGGGGTGGACTGGGGCAAAAAATCAGCCCTGACATTTTCGGCCCAGACCGGCCCACATTATCAGTTGACTGAATCAAGCACTGATGTTTCATATCAAAACTATTACAATTATCTCTTAAAATTAAAAAGCTCACACTGATTGAAATGGGAAGGAATGGCCAATTAAAATTACAAGAGTCTAGGGCTACAGTTGTTTGGCTCAATGAGTTAGGACGGTATCGTATAAGTTTTGTGTTTACCAGTGGTCATGGGTTCAAATCCTGCTCAAGACTTTTTGCTGCATGTCACTCTTCTCTCTGTCTACCCTCGATTTCACTCTGTCTCTGTCAATAATCGGAAAAATCTCTACCCGGAAATATAAATAAAAAACAAAAACAATGCTATTTGATTTCTTTTGTAAGTGTATGTAAATCGCCGATGGAGAGGCCGGCTCTGCAGGCTTTGTAGCGCCAGGATCGGGCAGGTATTCTACTATCGGATGCCGCTGCTGGCGGACCAAATAGAGCAGTTATTTTGGTACATTTAGAGGCCTCTCCTGCCAGGGCTTTCATTTATTCATTCATTGCTTTTCAGCGCCACCGGGGCGTTTTTACGGTGGTTGTTTTCCATGTCAGACTGCTCCTCTAACTTCGGCTCACATGTCGTGACTCTGTTAGCCCCGCCCATCCAGCAACTGGGTGATTGACAGGCCCTGACTGACAGTT
>OMNN01096499.1:0-26386 GCA_900302755.1 Chromis chromis
TACATTTCATTATTCATTCACTCCCATACTTGATGGTAGTAAGCTACTTATGTAGCCACAGCTGCCCTGGGGTAGACTGACAGAAGCGAGGCTGCCATTCTGCGCCATCGGCCCTTCCGACCACCACCACCCACTCACTCTCACACTGCATTCACCCAGGCTTCCTGGTGTTCCCTCACAGTCTCCCATCCAGGTACTGACCAGGCCCTACCCTGCTTAGCTTCCGAGATCTGACGGGATCGGGCATCCACAAGGCGGTATGGCCAGTAATTTATCATTACTGAGTTTGTCCTTCTGAAATAACCACACAGAACTCAAATTTATACACAAAACAGGCGCTGCACTGCACAGACTCAGTGTTGGAGGGCTTTATAACACACTCCCACTTAATTCTGGTTGGTTTGGAATGGTACTTCATGTGGCTGACCCTCCACATTAATACGTAAACAAAGTGAGTGCGCTGGGAGAGGGAGGCTGTTGAGCCAGATAGGAACTGGGCCTCTGACACCATACTGAGTTCATTTCAAAGTGTTGAGTGCAATCAACTCTGTCACCTCCAGAGGTCAGTAGATGTGCTTGGTAATTCATTATTCCTTGTGCATGACCTGCTTATGAACCACACTTTGTGAGCGACTGCCTCTGCTGTGTTTGTTTGAGCAAAGTGTTTTCACCTGTAGGAACTATTTGAGTCCAAAGATGCCACCATCCAGACCTTGAAGAATGATGTCTCTCAAGATTTAGAGGTGGGTCATCAGTTATGTCAAAGTGATTTACTACATTTGTTTAACTTAAATGCTGTCATGTGTAATTAAAATTAACATCTGACTGGCAGGAGTATGATGACTTGGTTAAGAAAGCCAAGGATTTGGGAATCTATGCAGACAAGTCGTTTCAAGATGGTAATGCTCCTGTAGATTACATGGTAAGTAATCAGTTGTCTCATGTCTGAGTGTCTTTATGCATCTATTTAATTGATCTGAGAGTGATTGTTGCTGTGCAGAGTTGGTTGATATGTTTCCTGTCAGTTCAGTTGCTGCTGTCTTGTGTTAATACAATAAACATGTGATTGGCAGACCTTTGACGACATGATGAAGGAGCTGATCTCTCTGTCTGTCTCTGAGCACGTGTCTGACCAAAAGGACGCCAAGAGACTGAGCCCCGCTGCTGCCGAGTCCAGAACTCCTCTGCTCTCTGGTTTGAACTCATCTGTTCTTCCTTAACATTTTACAACCCAAATCACTTCATATTTCTTCTTTTGTCTCATCCAATTCCTTCATTTCTCCTCATTGTCTTGTTGATGCAGCCTAGCTCGTCATAAATTTATTACCTGGGCATTTTCTCCTTTTGAGTTTTTATTTCATTACTCCAATGATTTACTTTGAGCAGTACCAGTTTACCACCATTGCTGGGTATCATTCATTTATTAATCTTTAGTTTGTTGACTTCTTTAAATCCTGTTTTTAGGTCACTTGTCTCTTGTTGTTAATTATATCCAAACCCAAACACAACTGCTGCTGTTAGTAGATGCTGTTGCCGTCTCTCTTCTATCTGGGAGTCCTCAGTCTCATTTATTATAGCCAATGATGTCATTTTTCTCACCCACTATTTATAAGTTGTTCGTTGTGGATTACTTGTTTTGGCTCACACAAGTTTAAACATTTTTGCACACCTTGGTAATTAAGTTCTCTTTTTGTACTCTTATATAATAGCTACAATTGATAATAATTATTTCCCAAATATATATTCAGACAAAAGCACACTGACTATTAACCCCTCAACTTTACATCTTCCGTGTCCCTCACAAAAGCACATGCAATCACAAACATATAGTCAAAACAGTATAAAAAACCCTCTTCTCTTTTCTCTAAATACATATTAAATATAGTTGTAATCTCTATTGGGAGTTCTGTATGTTATATCTGTTTTCATATGAAGCGGATGTGAGCAGCCTGAAGTTGTTTTTGGAGGCTAGCAGGTTCTTGGGTATGGGCTAAAGCTGCTAGGAAATGACTTTTCTTTTCTGTTCTGTGTTTTCTAGGAGCTTCTGAGTGACCTCAACTGTGACTGCCCTGCATCTTTAAAACATGTTACACTTTTTTTTTTTTTTTTTTTAGCAGTGAACAGTAAAAATGGCTTTAAAAATCCTTTACCCCTTTTTAATTTCAGCATAAATAATTTTAATTTCTTAAAAATATAAAATGTATATTGCAGATAAAACATCTTATACTAAATGTTTATTGTTTACACCATTCATTGCTTTATTTATTTGTCTTTTTTTGGCCTTATTTGAAATTCTGGCCTCTTTATTTGACAACTTCAATTTTAACAAATTTTGAACTGTGCTGGATTTTTACCGATGTTTTCTTTACAATTTTATACAATTTTGAAATGAGAATAATGTGACACTTATAAGCCACAAAAAGATGTTTAGAACCTACGTAACCTACAATATTGTTGACAGTGTCAGTTTATGCTTTTGGGTTATTAATCATGCATATCTCCAGTGACAAAAAGGGTATAACACAAAACTCTAGAAGAAATATAAAATGTTTTATATCACGTATCATGAAATTAGGATAACTAAAAAAAAGTATATCTGCAGTATTTTTGGTCTAAATAGTAACCAGGATTTTGCTATAAAGAGTCAGCTTCTGTGGATTTTTGAGATACAACCCTTTTTGAACCTTCAGGGAACGTTCCCTGAAAATCATTTCTGTATAATTTTACAAGAAAGTTGCAGTTTATTGTAAAGGAGCAAGCAGGAACCTTTAGGGAACCTTAAGGAAACATTCAGGAAACGTTCCCTCAAAGTTAGTTTTTGTAGAATCTTAAAAGAAAGTCTCTGTTTGTTGTAAACACAACCTGGCAAACAGGAAATGTTCCCTGAAAATTAGTTTTTGTAGAATTTAATAAGAGAGTCGTAATTTGTTGTAAGAACAGGCCAGAAAACAAACACGAACCTTTAGGGAACGTTCCTCAAAGGTTCTCTAAAGGTTCGCTAGGATGGTCGTGCATACAGAGGAGGCGGGTGAGATTATTGAAGAGTAAATTAACCGTGGCCGCATGAAGAAAAGGAAATCAACATTTGCGAGATACATGTTAATAACAAACTCGGAAAGGACCCTGGTGTGTTCTGTGAAGTAAACGAAGGGAACAAGGGTCGTTTCTCCGCAGTCTGCCTCCACTGAGAGCAAACAGCTGACAGGAAACGCGACCACTTTCCCCGGAAAGGAGGAGCAGTTTTTATTGTCGCCTGAGAGCTGCTGTAATGGCGGTGTCTCGTCGCTCCTCGCAGCAGCAACAACAGCAAAGTACGTTACAGTCTCCGCCGAGAAACAGCTCTCTTTCGGGCGCTCCTCCGGCCTCCCCGCCGATGTCTTTGCTGACCTCGGCCGTCGGACCCCCGGAGACGGAGAGGGAATGCAGCGGAGGGATTGAGATGGCTCTGGCCTCCCCGGACCTACCAGCCCCGGTCCTAGCCAGCAGTGCGAGCTCCACCACGACAACTTCTGGCGGCGGTAGCAGCGTCTCTAGCCCCGGCTCCGGAGCCACGAGTCCCACTGACGGCAGCAGTGGCATCGGCGGGGCCTTTCGGGAGCTGTTCGAGGCTTGTCGTAACGGAGATGTGTCCCGAGTAAAGAGACTCGTCGATTCGGTGAATGTAAACGCGAAGGACATGGCTGGTCGAAAATCAACTCCCCTTCATTTCGCTGCGGGTAACGATGAGCTAAGCTAATGGAGCAGCAGCATTATGTTGTTAGCGGATGTCTGTGGGCTACTGGCTGGCTAATACTGTGTTTTTATTTCACTTGTTTAATGCTAGCATGTTTTAATGTCATTTATCTTTATTCTAACTTTAAACGCACCTGCAGTTTATCGCGTCTGAAAAATAGCCTGGTGGTGCTAACCAGCTAACGGGACGCTCTCAAGTCCAGCTTGTTTATCAGACATGCAGTCAACATTTATTAGTCCCTTATTTGTTACAATTTAGAAACACAAAGCGACCTATAATTTAACTAAGCTAGTCTAATTGTCTGAGAAAATTATTTGTCCACCTACAATGTTAGCAAGAGCTGCAATACAACCCAAGTTTACATTTTATGTGTCCCGCTAGCGTTAGCATAAGTTGTCCTGTCCAAAATATATACAACTCTGCAGTCGTAAATCATGGTGAGGACGTGCAACCGTGCTGATGCAGTGCATTAATAAGGACTGGAGCTCATCATTTATTAATAGACACTGAACAAAAATACAAACGCAGCATGCAAATGGTATTATTATCTGACTTGGAGAAAAACATAAAAAATCTCTTTTCTGTTGTTGTGGCTAGAAAAGGGTTAATTTTAGCCAACTGTGCATAAAAAGCTGTTTGAGTGATGAAATCTTTGAGTTAAATAATAATCAATAATCTAACCTTTATTGATCCCCTTGCCTTGGGGAAATTCCTGCTCTGCATTGACCCATCCTATTCAAAGTTAACCTTAACCATACATACTAAGAGCAGTGGGCTGCCACGGTGCAGCGCCCGGGGAGCAGTCAGGGATTAAGGGCCTTGCTCAAGGGCCCACAGTGGTGGTGACTGGGACAAGCGGCCGCTATCACTTTCCTACCTCAACCTCTTGCCAGTCTGGGGACTCGAACCGGCGACCCACCAGTTACAAGTTTCACAAACCACTAGGCCACCACTGAGTTAATCCACATGCTGGTCAGATGTGACTTTAAAAGACAATGATCAGATAGTGTGACCAGCAAACAGACACTGCTATGACCAGTGACTATAAAAGGTCACCTTAAAATGCAGCTTTATTCAAATGACACAATGATGCCGATGAAAAGAGAAAGACGAAACCTTGATATTTGCATGCTGGATGCTGCATGTAAGTTAGGGCTCTAGCCAGGCACTTGAATGTCCACCATTTGCTCAATCGTTTCAGACAGCATGCCAGAACAATCTGCTCTGGATGTCCGACAACATGATCCTGCCCCTCAAAACGTCCACCAACTTCACTAAGCTCCTAAGGATGAGTGGAACAACATCCCACAAGCAGTATCTGCCACCTAATTAACTCTCTGAGTCGCAGATTTGTGACTAATTACTGATTTGTGATTTCTGGTCTATAACTCCACTGACCATCTGCCCGTTATCATTTCCAATATAGAGAGCTTTTGTTTTTTTCGCGACAGCCATTCTGTTGTAGAGATGCCATGTGTTGGAACAACAAGTACTTGTTACTCTATGTTGAAAGAACAGCTAGAATTTAACAAAATATTACGTTCTGCGTTTATATTTTGCTAAGTGTTTATATCCGTAGGACTCTTACAGATATGATTATTGTGGCCAGATTGTGCACGTGCAACACTCCTAAGTTAATACTGCTGAAAAGCTCAATTTAAATACCTTTTTTTCCTTGTTTCAGGTTTTGGTAGAAAAGATGTGGTGGAGCACCTCTTGCAGACGGGGGCCAATGTTCACGCCAGGGATGACGGAGGTCTTATCCCCCTGCATAATGCCTGCTCTTTCGGACATGCAGAAGTTGTCAGCCTCCTCTTGTGTCAAGGTGCAGACCCCAACGCCAGAGATAACTGGAACTACACTCCGCTACACGAGGCTGCCATCAAGGGGAAGATAGACGTGTGCATTGGTAAGGATCCCTGGTAGTTATTTTCAAGGAGAGGCAATTCTGGAAATCTGTGATGAATGTTTTTCCAGACTGTTCTATTCGGAACTATTATACAAGTTTGACTTTAGGACAGAGGTTTTGAAAGTATGGGGTGGTAACATGGTCTGAATTTAGTTTAACAAGTAACCACAAGGTTTGTTTTTTAACTCTTGTCAGGTTTGTATTTTCTACCAATGTCTCTGTTGTGAAACTAACCAAACTGTATTTAAATATTCTCAGTGCACTGGGTAATACAATAGAGGTACACAAATGATTTGAGAACGAAATGTAATTTTTTTCTTTTCTCTCCACATCTCTCATGCAGTATTACTCCAACACGGAGCTGATCCAAACATCCGCAATACTGATGGCAAATCTGCTCTGGATCTAGCTGATCCTTCAGCCAAGGCTGTTCTGACCGGTCAGTCCCTCGCAGTTACTTACTTAATACATGTATTTGCTCTTTCATAGGCAGTGACAAATGAGTACAGGACTCAATAATGCTTTGTCATGTAATGGAACCAGGTAAATATATTGTTTAGGCCCACTCACACAAGAGAACGTACACATGGGTATGTCCTGACATCAGTGTACCATAATTACAGATATTCTGCAATAACACTGCAGACTAGGCACAACCATTAGATTGTCTGACTCCTTGCTTCTTGCACTCTATGCTGTTTTTGGGTAGCTTCGTTTAGCAGAAGCATAGAACTGCAGCAAGTTGCTTGTCAGCAGTCTTAAATGCATCCTCCCCTTATCTATACCTTAACTTTTCCACCTGAACTAAGTGTAAAAACTAGCAATCTTTGGTCTTTGCCACATGCCGCAATAGGCATCCATTTACCAAACAAACCTAGGTAGTAACTGCCTCCATACCACAAAGAGTTGCACCACATGCTAACGTTTATCGAAAGTGTTTGCCATGCCTAGCTCTAATCTGAGTTTTTATTTTCGTCCAGGTGAATACAAGAAGGATGAACTTCTGGAAGCAGCAAGGTGAGTGTATCTGGCGACAACATCAAGTGGTTGGTACAGCAAGAGACAGATTGTTAACATACAGTTTGAAACTATACTGGTGTGTATACTTATGTAACAGTTATAAACACATGAAATACAGGTAAAAATAAACACACCTGCAATATACATGTGACGTTTGACTCTTAAAGCTGACTATCATTGCCATCTTCAGCGTGCCTTCTGTGTAGTAAATGGTGTTTAGATTATGGAATTAAAATTTTCTATTAAAAATCTCGAGAAGTTGTGATTAAATGGGTTGTTTTCAACTGTATGATTACAGGAGTGGAAATGAAGAAAAGCTGATGGCACTTCTGACTCCATTAAATGTCAACTGTCACGCCAGCGATGGTCGCAAGGTAAATGAACCACTAGTACCACACCACACTGCACCAGACAGATATCAGTCACATGTTACACAATGTATTTGCAGTGTTACAAAATGAGTATGCTGTATTTTAATAGTTCTTGACAAAAATAGCAAAAAGGGTTTCTGAGTCAGGCAGCGTGTGAGTCAAGGATACACCCTACAGTTTGTTTGCGGCTGGATTAGTTTGTGTGGTGTGGGTATAAAGGGTGTGGGAGGGTATTACTTTGGACAAACCACTGTGCAACATACATGTTGTAGGTGTTTTTCTCTGTAATTATGCATGTGTGACGCATCTATGAAATCCATGTGCTTCTGTCGAATCATCTCAACTCGGCATCATTAACCCTTCATGGTGTGTGTAGGTTCAGCTCTTAATTTTTCCAGTTTTTGTTTTGGGGTTTTTTGTAAACTATAAAAACACTATTTTCATCCATTCAGTGAGGTCAGTTGATTATATTGAAAGTAAAGTAGACACACTACTCCTCTAATTAACAGGCCAGTGTTATCTTAATCATTTTTCAGTATGTTTGGACCCAGCGCCTCGATGGCAATATTGTCTCTCTCTCCCCACATTACCTTTCCATGCCAGTTGCTGGAGGAAAAATGTGTGTAATCTTGCCATCTATGTAGGTACACATCTGCTCAGATCAAGACTTAATTTCATGTATTCTGCTCAGTTACTTTCTAGTGTCTGTGGAACTTGCTTAAAATGTATGCAATTTTTAGAACAACATAAGTAATTTCTAGCCTTTATTTTGTTTCTTCTTTTTCCTTTGTGGTTGAGTGGCAGTGAAGGATAATGGTACAAAGACACACTTTTATAGAAGGCAGTTGGCACTTCTCTTTCTGACTGTCGTCAGTATTTAGCTTTGCTAATTCAGGTGAAGAATAATTTTTGCATTTCATCCCCATGTCACATAATGAACTGGGATATTTGCTCTTTTTGCTGTCATTGTTTTAGTGTGTGGGCTCCTTTTTTATTTTTTCCCAGCATGCATTAGCTTGCTTAGATTATTGAAACATTTCCATTCTTATTATAAACATACTGTCTTAAAAAAAAAAGCATAATCACCAGTTCCACTATAAAAGTCCATTGTCACTAACAGTATACCAGCATCGGTTTATTTCATTCATTTCTAACCCTGTTTCTTCACCAGCAGTTAAAGTATTACTTCAATGCAGTATATGTCGAGTTTGCATGATCCAAACCAGTCAGCCAGTGTAGTCTGGGATTTAACCAGCACACATTAACCAGTCTTTGCTTTTCCACAAAGCTGCAGAGAAAACAGGAGGAGAAGTCACACTCCCCCTCCTGCTATTTACCCTCTCTGGCCTTGTCTCATATTTACCTCAAACGGATCACATAGTAATTCATAACGAGGGTTTGTGTTTCATTGACTTTAAGGGGGAGAGAAATTGCTGTGAACAGATACTGTCATTTTGTAATTTTTGTTTCGTTTTGTTTTCCGTGTGACTCTGGCAACATTTGTCGATCAGTCAACATCACAAAAAATGCTGGTAAGTTGACCTTGATAACGGCCACTTGATTGATGCACTGTTGTGATTTTCTTTTTGTTTTATTCCTGTTTAATCCATTGTTTTTATTTGACCAATACGCTGGCTGTCACTCGTTAATTGCACATCATGGACCTGGGTGTACGGGTCACTCATGTATCCTACCCTGATGCTCCTCTGTTGTATGTGTGTGTGTTTGTGTGCGCGCGGCATGTAAGTGAGCGAATGAGCGAGTTGGGTTGGTGTCATGGTGACGACTCATCTTTTTGGATTTGGAGAGGAGCTCAAAATGTCCACTGCCTGCTTTCTTCAGCGTCTGTCCTCTCTCCTCTGCACACTCACCCACACTTCTCCAACTTTCAATCACTTGCTCATACGTCATTATCTGATTTGGCTTTTAATTTATTAATGTCTTCATGTGTTTTGATGATGATCACTCATGCATGCCTCAAGGCCTGCCCCTCTGCATTGTGTCAAGCGAATCTTGAATTCGTGTCTGTGAAATATGTGTCTACTTCACGTTCCCTGTTGGATCAGTTGGTATGCAGTAATGAATGGACTACATCTCACCTGTCATAGTAGTGCTATGCTACCCTCCATGGTTATAACTTTTGATTGCTTCTGATTGCTCTTGCCATCCCACACTGAATGATGCCTCCACGATTCAACTCTCATCGGTCTGATTTTACCACTGTGGCTTGAGATCTCACACTTGACCTTGTGGGTTTTATATTAATATCACTGCATGGAAATTAAAATGAATGATGTCCCTCCTTTTGATTGTAAGCTTGACCTGACCTCGATAGAGAACAAATGCTATTGAAGTTGGATTTGCAGCTTTGCTTATACTAATGTTTATTTTCCTTGGCTGAAATGAAGCCATTTGATTTGAATTTTTTGGCTTATACCTTGCAGAGATGCTTTCTCAAACACTCAACCTGCTTATTGGAGCTTCACTGCATCCTATTACGGTTGGGATTCAGTAGCATTTTATCAAACCAGAATCCAGTATTGAATCCACTTACAAAAACTCAGTTCTGATTAAATCCATCTACTGTATGTTTTCATAAAATGTAGGTAACGGTAGTTAAAAATAATCAAATCCACAATGAATATTTGCTTAATTGTATTCTTTATTTAGTTTTATGACTACCTAAATGTCTTGTAGTCCTTATAAATTTTTTTTTAAAAAGGACTTGGAGGTAACAACTTTAATAACTGGAACTAGATATAAATTAAGGAAGATATTGTATCCCAACCGTAATTCATACCCAGCCATTTTGAATTTAATTCTCTAACAGCCCAAGCAGATTCTTTCTTGCCAGCTTACTGCATTAAACTTCTTTAAAGCTTCAACACCTACATCAATATTTTATTTCATTGACCTTATCAAATGAAAGTCGAGGTATTTAAGTAACAACGTTGAAGTCGCTTGTTGTCACTCACTCAGGTCAGACACAATATAGGCAGCAACTGAATTTTGTCGCTGGATTTGCCCACCAACTCCATTGACCTTGCATCATCATATCCGCCATTCATCTGCAACTCACCAAGCATAGCCTGCCGTAGCACATTGCTTCTGGCCCTAATCAGCCGCTTGCTCCTGTGGCCATCGAAGGCAGTACACGCTAAACCCGCCAGTCATCTGTGTGTGCTAACAAACGGTCCTCTCTTTCAGTCGACGCCCCTCCACCTAGCTGCCGGCTACAACCGGGTTCGCATCGTTCAGCTTCTTCTGCAGCACGGTGCTGACGTTCACGCCAAGGACAAAGGGTGAGGCACTTTTCAGAAAAAAGCCACAAAATCTTTTGAAAATCATTTTTCCCTCAGTCATAATTTGTGACACTGATGTCTTGCCCTGCAGTGGCCTGGTTCCTCTTCACAATGCCTGTTCATACGGTCACTTTGAGGTCACTGAGCTTCTGCTTAAAGTAAGACCCACAAAAACTTTCACTTATTTGATGAGTTTTTTTGGTTTATGAATACAGGGAAGTCGAACTTGCCTGTGTTAGGTAGGCATATTGAGTGTAACTGCTATAGCTTTGCAGTATGATATTTTTTGAGTTAATCCATCCCTTGTAATGAATAAATAGTGTTGAAACAAATGTAGAAAACTTATCATCTATAACAGATGTGCTGATACGCTTCTAACAGTGGTTGCAAACTATTGCATTTTAAGCGTTCACCCTTAGAAAAGATTTTACCAGGGAGTAGGCAAATGGGTAAAACTACCTCATCCTGGTGGACAACTAATTAGAATGACTCCCGCTAATTACATTTTCTGTTCTTCTAATGTCAGACGCTAAATTATGGAAAGTAATAAATGTTATTCTGCGCTCTGATGTGCCGTTCTGTCTGCAGCATGGAGCTTGTGTAAACGCCATGGACTTGTGGCAGTTCACTCCCCTTCACGAGGCAGCGTCCAAGAACCGAGTGGAGGTTTGCTCCTTGCTGCTGAGCCACGGGGCCGACCCAACCCTGCTGAACTGCCACAGTAAGAGTGCTGTGGACATGGCCCCGACTCCAGAACTTAAAGAAAGACTCACCTGTGAGTTTTTGCTCAGCCACAGCACACACTTTGACACACAGGGATGAGTGGGAGAATACTTAATAAACTTTGACCCACATAGACACAATATACAATTCTAGGTTTTACCAGTTTGCTTGGATTTTGCTACACAAACCCAACTCACTCTACTACCATCTTTTTCCATGCAGATGAGTTCAAAGGTCACTCGCTGCTGCAGGCTGCCCGGGAGGCCGACATGGCCAAAGTGAAGAAGACGCTGGCTCTAGAGATCATCAGCTTCAAACATCCTCAAACCAACGAGACAGCTTTGGTCAGTCTTGTGACTAGTTTTGGATCTAAAAATCATATTTGAGGGCAGGAAAATACAGTCTGTTCAGTGCTGATAGAGTTACCTTTTCATTTTCAGTGCTTGCATTTTCCAGTTAAATATTCACCTGGACAATTAAGTGACACTGTCAGCAGTACTTTGCATGATTAATGTACAAAGTACAAACAGTTATGAGACTGGCTATAAGTTTATAGCATACTTTAGCAGACAAGTTATTCAATTTGTCCCTGTTGGCAGATCTTTGACTGAGAATCTAATCTAATGTTGATGTCTGTTTCAGCACTGTGCTGTGGCTTCACCCCATCCTAAGAGAAAGCAGGTGACTGAGTTGTTGCTGCGTAAAGGTGCCAACATCAATGAGAAGAACAAAGAGTAAGTCCACAACATGTTTGGTATTTTATGTATATTTTAAATTGTAAAGTTGATTAAGGGATAAGAACCTTAAAGTTAGCTTTGTAACAGAAATATCTCAAAAGAAATGACCTTACACACAAAACACTATCCACAAAACCAAAGAGTAACACCACAAAAACCCAGTTTCGATTTTAAGTATGAAAATCTGTCACGTGACAATCAGCACAAGACGTAAACAAAAATGTAATCACATTATGGTGAGACAAGCTGATGCCTTCTCAAAAATAGTCGGTGAAAATGTACTGTATGTATAAGCACAATAATTCCTTAAAGAAAATAGGAAGAGGCATAAAACCACAAAACACTTCATGTGATAACAGAATCAGTGATAACTTATTGTCTTGTGTGTTTTAGCTTCATGACACCATTGCATGTCGCTGCTGAGAGAGCTCACAATGACATCCTGGAGGTGCTGCAGAAACATGGAGCAAAGGTTCGTTTTTGTAAAATGGTATTAAGAAACGTGATCTGAGGGAGTTTACAGTATGTGTTTCTGAAAGTTAAATCCCCATCCTCTGACTCCAGGTGAATGCTGTGGACACACTGGGTCAGACAGCTCTTCACAGGGCAGCATTGGCTGGTCACATCCAGACCTGCAAGCTGCTGCTGAGCTACGGAGCCGACCCCTCCATCGTGTCCCTACAGGGTTTCACCGCTGCTCAGATGGGTAACGAGGCCGTACAACAGATTCTTAATGGTAATCACCACACTTCTGATTCTTTTAGATTCTCTACTTTTAGGTTTGATTTAAAAGTTTGAGAATGACAATGAACATTACATTTTCCTGTCCAAGTTGACACAGATTTAGTTTGAAGATTGAAGCCCTGACCGTGTGGTTTTATATGATGTATGCAGGTCTTGTTTGACAGTGTTTTGTCTTGAATTTCTTTCATTCCAGAAAATGTTCCCACACGCAATTCTGATGTCGACTACAGATTTCTGGAGGCAGCCAAAGCAGGAGATCTTGACACAGTGCAAGTAAGTTCTGTGTATCTTCTGTATGACAATGCAAACTACTTTCACAGAGAAGAATTTATTGTACTAAAATAATTTTTATACACTTTTGGTTTCTTGAAGAATTTGTAGCACTTAAATTACTGTGATTGTCCAATTTTAATTGTCCTGTAAATCTGTTGTCATACCACTCAGGGGATGACTAACTATTGTATTGTTTCTGTGAATGGCAGCAACTCTGCACGCCCCAGAACGTAAACTGCCGGGACTTGGAGGGCCGCCACTCCACTCCTCTCCACTTTGCAGCTGGTTACAACCGAGTGGCTGTCGTTGAATACCTGCTACACCACGGAGCTGATGTTCATGCCAAAGACAAGGGGTGAGTTCTTTCACCAAAATGTAATGAATTATTTCAATATGTTTTGACTGTTAAAGCTATTGATATTTTCTACAGCTCATGTATGTCAGTATTTTGTGCATTTTTTGCAGTGGACACAATGCAGTGTTAGGAGGTGTACAACACATCTTGTGGTGTGAAGATTTTTACTTGTGTTTTCCCTCCTCCAGCGGTCTGGTTCCCCTCCACAATGCATGCTCATATGGTCACTATGAAGTGGCTGAGCTGCTGGTCAGACACGGAGCTTCAGTCAATGTGGCCGACCTTTGGAAGTTCACCCCACTTCATGAGGCTGCAGCCAAAGGAAAATATGAGATCTGCAAACTGCTGCTCAAAGTGAGGATCCATTATTGTCACCTGTCACAAGCACTGTTCTAAATTTATTTATGTTCTGTGATGCCTTACAGTGTTTTATTTGTATAAAATAGTGCAATAAATAACTCAAACTGTTTTGTTCAGCATGGAGCCGACCCATCCAAGAAGAACCGTGATGGCAACATGCCGCTGGACATGGTGAAAGATGGAGACACAGACATCCAGGACCTGCTGAGGGGTGATGCCGCCCTGCTAGACGCTGCCAAGAAGGGCTGCCTGGCTCGAGTCCAGAAACTCTGCTCCCCAGAAAATATCAACTGCAGGGATACACAAGGGCGCAACTCCACACCACTCCACCTCGCAGGTACGAGCTGCTTTGACATGTTTCTGGTTTTGTCTTCTTGTGATGTGCCGTTTACAGGGAAGTTGAAAGATTTTCCTTCCTAGTCCTCTCTTTAAATATTGAAAAGTGAAAAGCTTGGAACATTATTTCTGAAATTGTCTGTGTTTTTGTTTATCTAGTGGTTTGTTAAATGTATTTCTTCTTTCTGTCTGCTTCTTATAGGTCTGTCTTGCAAAATAGATCTTAAGCTGATTAAGACTGCCTAATTAAATGAATATATATTAAGTGTTTTTAAGTGCGGTTCTTATGCAAAATTGTATAGGCTGTACATCTTCTTGGTCTGATTTCTGTTCTTTCTCCACAGCTGGCTACAACAACCTGGAGGTGGCAGAGTATCTGCTGGAGCATGGGGCTGATGTCAATGCCCAGGACAAAGGAGGCCTTATCCCTCTTCATAATGCTGCTTCTTACGGGGTCAGTCTAGGCGACATAAACACAAACACGTTACGCATCACATACAGACTCTGTGGGGTTTGATTTACACATTCAGAAAGTTTGAAGCTACAGGAAAAGTTGTACATTTTAAAATTAAAACATATTTATTGTGTTGGTGGTCTTACCCTCAGTTCCTGTAAATGCTGTCAATAGGTGACTTTCCACTGCAGGAAGTCAGGCGGTTCTGTTTCTTTTACGTTGTAGGGTCCGACTGCTTCGACTGCGATGTTAACTCCAAATGCACTACAAAGTAGTAGTTACTGGAAGTGCCTCCAGTTCTATGAGCATGTATGAAATAGAACGCATGGTTTCTGTTAGTCTATGTTGTCATCAACAATTTTACATTGTAAGAGAGGCGACGACTGCTTCTCAAGGAAGACATTGAAAGGACAGAAAAAGGTACTTGTCAACTCCAAATTTAACAAGTCAGAAACAAGACCGTGCAGCATAACGGTTAATTCAGGTCAGCTCAGAAACACCAACCATAGAAATAGTACTTTTTACACAGGGGTTGGTTTTTGTGGTCAGGACACGCACTAACAGTTGGGCCACCCCAAACCGCCTACAAGTTCCTGCAGTGAAAAACAACTTAATAACTGTGAACTGGTTCTTTAACTTAAAGTTCAGTGTTTGACTTGTCCTCTGTTCCCTCTCTTCACCTCTCTTCACAGCACGTGGACATTGCAGCCCTACTGATCAAGTACAATACGTGTGTGAATGCTACAGACAAATGGGCTTTCACCCCCCTTCATGAAGCAGCCCAAAAGGGTCGTACACAGCTCTGTGCATTGCTGCTGGCTCATGGAGCCGATCCCACCATGAAGAACCAAGAGGGCCAGACAGCTCTGGACCTTGCCACGGTAAGGACTTCTGTCAGAGAGACAAACGTCTGTGTTTTTCCCTAGTAGTTCTCTAGTAGCATAAATATTACATCGCTACTTGTTTAATACTCCTGTTCACTGAAGGCCTGAAACTCATCATTCTATTGGAGATAGAGTAGTGCATTTTTAGTTAAAAAAAGAATCTACTTGAAGTTAGACCACACTCCTTTCAACTGTTTGTTTTTGCTATCCCTGCAGGCTGATGATATCCGAGCCCTGCTGATGGATGCAATGCCACCAGATGCCCTGCCCAGCTGTTTCAAGCCTCAGGCCACAGTGGTCAGCGCCTCCGTCATCTCTCCTGCCTCCACGCCGTCCTGTCTGTCAGCTGCCAGCAGCATAGACAACCTGGCTGGGCCGCTCACAGAGCTGGCGGCTGCTGCTGCCGCCGGGACCTCCGGGGTGGCAGATGGAGCCACAGGCACTGACCGCAAGGAAGGGGAAAGTAAGTTTGGTGCACTCATCGTATTCAATACTGGTCAGTTTTTAGTGGTCAACACAGAAAAAAGTGGACATGGAAAAGATAGAGGAGCTGTTTTGTTTATTTCTTGTTGAATTTTAGTCTAACGTGGTGTTTTTTTCATAGTGACAATGCTGGACATGAATATAAGTCAGTTCCTGAAGAGCCTGGGCCTGGAGCACCTAAGGGACATCTTTGAGAGGGAGCAGGTCAGTAGCAGAGTTTCTTTCATACCTCTTTTAAAGAAAATAGTATTTTGGAATAGGTCTGTGTAGCTCACTGGTTATTTATTCAAACAGCAGTTTAATTGATCAAACAGAGCCACTCAAGATTGAACATGTTTTTACTGCTTGGTATATATTTCTCAATCTGTTAGTGTGTTCATCTTTTCCAGATCACCCTGGATGTGCTCGCTGACATGGGCCACGAGGAGCTGAAGGAGATTGGGATTAATGCGTATGGCCACCGACACAAGCTTATCAAGGGTATTGAGAGGCTGCTGGGCGGCCAGCAAGGTGAGGAGGCATCCGGGGGGGTTATAACTAAAACTGTGTTGCAAAAGTCGAACGCTTTCAGATATTAGAAATAGGGGATTAAGTTTTGACTGTTGTTCACTATTAACTTTTCAGGTGCCAACCCATACCTGACATTCCACTGTGCCAACCAGAGCACCATCCTAATAGACCTCGCCCCAGACGACAAGGAGTACCAGTCTGTGGAGGAGGAGGTGAGCGGAGCTTACATATCTGCTTATCTGATATCTGTTCAGGGTGTGGTTTAACTGCTGTGGTTTTTGTAATCAGCTTTCATTTTTGTATTTAAACAAGTATTGATTATCTATAAAAGCTCAGCATATTTCCAAAAATCGAATTGTCTACAATGGTTTGCATAGAACTAAGGTTACAAATTCTCCTTCAAGGCTTTTTAAGTTACTGCAAAATTGCTAATTATGTTGCTTTTTAAAAAGCGTGCAGACCATTGACTGATGACTTGTGTAAATGAAAAATGAATTTGCTGATTATGAAATCATGTTGTTGTGTGTCCCTCAGATGCAGAGCACCATCAGAGAACACAGAGATGGAGGCAACGCTGGTGGTGTCTTCAGCAGATACAACATCATCAAGGTCTGAACCAAGAATTGATCTGTGCTTGTCTGTTTTCTTAATGCACAAAACACTGAATAGCTTTTAACATTGATTAAGCCTGGACAAATTCAATAAAGCTCTCCACTGGAAAAAGTTTTAAGCCTAGGACGAGGTTTAATCCATGTCTGGGAAACGGAGCCATTATTGTTGTAACGTGACCTGATGTGTGTGAGTCAGCAGTTAATTACTGGTGTGAAGCACACAACTCCCAACATGCTGTTTGATGTGTGTCATATTGTGCCCCACAGATTCAGAAGGTGGTAAATAAGAAGCTGAGGGAACGTTACACCCACCGACAGAAGGAGATCGCAGATGAGAACCACAACCATCACAATGAGCGGATGTTGTTTCACGGTAAGCACACCCACTGGCACGACATCTGTTTGTGTTGTATGTCAGGCATCAAAAATATTTGAATTTAGCTTGAACTTTTTTTAATCTGTCTACAATCCGTTTGTGAGTGTATAAAGCTTTGCATATTGTTGTTGTACTGTATAACATCACTCTGTCACTGATGTCATGTTTTCCTTCAGGTTCCCCGTTCATCAACGCCATCATCCACAAAGGCTTTGATGAGCGCCACGCCTACATAGGAGGGATGTTTGGAGCAGGGATCTACTTTGCAGAGAACTCCTCAAAGAGCAATCAGTACGTCTACGGCATTGGTGGAGGCACGGGCTGTCCGACGCACAAAGATCGATCCTGCTACCTGTGTCAGAGGTAACTTTGACTTGCATGGCTTAAAGTTCTCCGGCACTGTGCTGGAATTCCAGCGCTTCCCTGAGGCTGTGTAACATTTGAAAAGAGACAATAATGTGTTTTTCTTTCAATTGTGGCGTTGTAAGAGGATGTCTATATATGTATGAATACAGCCATGAGAAACCATATTTTCTGTACTGATAAATATATATACACTTATAATAATAACTTTTAATTGCTCAGTCTCAGTTCAGTAATGCATGGGTCGGTCTACTATAAAAAAAACACTACGGTGAATAGGCTATTGGTTTTGTTTTTATATAATTTTATTATCTTTTGGCTAATTTGACAAGGAACAAGTGTTGAAAAGTCAAGATAGATATATAGCTTTAAAAGTTGAGCTTGGACTTGGATACAGTTAGCCTAACAGACTACCAGTCAGTTTCCAACTAAGGAAGGGGGGTAGCAAGATAATGTATTGTTATGCATTTTGGATCTTTCAAATCCACTTTTAGAAAAACTTACATTTGGTGTTTGTCATTCTGAAATGATATGCGCAACAGCCACCATCCATCTGGCTTGTAGCCTACAGGTGATAAGGCTATACCATCATAGTATCTCTAATATCTTCTCTGTGTTTTGTGTGTGGGTTTGATACCTACCAACAAAACACATTCAGTCATCATTAACACTTAAAATTACATGCAACTAGGTATTTGTGACAGTTGTCATGATAATTTCCTTCTAAACTAATTTCTTTATTTCGTAATCCCTCCTCCACTCTGTTTCGTAACACCCGAATACATTTCAGGCACCAAATTTTTCCTTGCTTTCAGTCCTGGATGTGACATGACCCTTGACTGTTAGGGGTTAACAGCAGTTACAAACTAAACCACAGCACTAAAGATGTTTTTGATGTAAAACTTGGTTCCCTTTTGTTGTTTGTCAGAGTAAGTTGTAGGCGATGTTGTGGGGACACTTGTGTCTGACTTTCTAATCTCTCCCAGGCAAATGCTGTTCTGCCGAGTGACTTTGGGGAAGTCCTTCCTACAGTTCAGTGCCATGAAGATGGCCCACGCCCCACCAGGACATCATTCAGTAATCGGTCGGCCCAGCGTTAACGGCCTAGCCTACGCTGAGTATGTCATCTACAGAGGAGAGCAGGTAAATAAAACATCCGTTTAATTCCCTAAATCCTGTTTAGCGCATAGCATCAGCAGAAGATACATTTACCACATGCTGTGTGATGTGGGCTAATGTCTTGCTATGTTTTCTGTCAGGCCTACCCGGAGTACCTCATCACCTACCAGATCCTTAAACCAGAGACCGCAGCCCAGTCTGCTGCAGGAGCAGAGCAGAAGTCGTAGTTACTTTACGTTACACACACTCACACAGAAAAGGACTCGATGCTCGTTATTTTCTCCTTTGTAGTGCAAATGCCTAAACACCTTTTTATTTACCAAACACATTTCCAGTCTTCTGTCCAGTAGAACCCATGGTGACCAGTGCTTCATGAGCAGATATGCTGTATAATACTCTCCTACACATGGTGATGACACACTTTGTTTTTTTTTGTTTTTTTTGCATCGGCTGCATGTTAATACAAAAGCATGTAAGGCCCAATAGCGTGCGTGGGTTAGTTCAGTGTCTCTCCCCTCCCTCCCCCTCCTCACCAATCAGGAGGATGCTTGTAGAGACCTTGAAGTATCAGCATTAACAGTTTGCCACTCTGTGTCGCCTCATGCCTTGTAACTTTGGAGAATCACCAAACCCCCCCCTCCCCTCACATCTACATGCGCACAAACACACTGTCACACTGTCCGAGCCTGAAACCTGTGGACTACTACTACTCCACCGTATCTGGGTTCATCCTGTATAGAATGGCCTGCAGTAACTGTGATTTTAATGCTAACCTATAACACTACCAGACAGGTAACAGTGCGTCGTTGCTATGCTGTAATGCTGACTTCCCCAACTTTCAACCCAAGAACACTACAAACACTGAGCTGAAATGTTTTTAGTGGTTTTATTCAGGGCTGGACACGCTTGATTGAGAAAGGGCTCTCTGTCAAATCACAAAATTTAAGGCTATTTTATTGACGTCACAATCTTGATTTGTATGAGAGAGGATGTGTGCTCAGCATTGCATTGTAAGGCATCATAATTAGATGAAGGTGTTGTACATTCAAAGCATTATACTGTATATGACTGTGCTTCACACAGTAGAGTTGGTATATGTTGAGATGTGCTTGTGATGCCTTACAGCCAGTGAACTCATCAAAGCACCCTTTCTGTCGCCATGGTCTTACTCACAGACATCCCACGCATAAGGATTTGCACTTTTACATAGAAAAACCTATTTAAGTTATTTTGAATTTAAATTGCAAATTTGCGGGGAAAAAATATTTGTACAGGTTGTGTAAATGGTTGTGTATAACTGTTGCTGTTTAACAGTATCTTTGAGTTAAACTGTAAATGACATTGAATTTTCCTTCCATGCCTTGATTCTCCCATTATTTTTTTTTAATAAATGTCCCATTAACAATTTGTTGTTGTTGTTTGATGTTTATGTGAATATTCTCATGGTCTGACTATTTCCTAGCACAAGAGTTTTATATCACCTTGGCTGTTATTTGCACATTTAACCAGCTGAGACAGCATATGTCCTGTGAAGTGAACCAAACCGTAAGCCAAAACAAATTGATGCTTACAGGGATGGGTTGAAACAAGTGGTTGGATGCCAGTGTCGTAATCCAACAGAGAAATATTAAATAGTGTGTATTTAATATTAGAAAAAACATTCTATTCTATTCTATTTATTACATATTGTGGGACTCGCTGTGCGAAATGTGTTGCTCTTTCCCTTTGTGTCTGAAAACCAAAACCAAAATTATTATATTCTCCTTTAAAATCATTTAATTTATGAGACACTCACCACTAGAAGCTATACATACACCTATCAGGAATAACATTATGACCACCGGTCTAATATTGTGTTGGTCCCTCTTATGTGCTCAAAAATGCTCTGAACCATTGGGCATGGACAAGAGGACCTCTCAGGGTGTCCTATGGGGTCTGGCACCAGGACGTTGGAAGTGGATCCTTTGGGTACTCTGGGTTGTGCAGTGGGGCCTCTGTTAATCAAACTTGTTCCACTGCATCCTGTTGATGTTTGATCAGAATGGGGTCTAGGAAGTTTGGAGGTCAAATCAACATCCTGGGCGATTATCATGTTCTTCAAGATGTTCCTGATTGTTTGATGTTTTTGCCATGTGGTGGGGTGCATTTTCCTGCGGGGGTAGGCTAGTGACATTTGGGATTGCCATTTGCATGAGGGAGTGTGCTTGTTCTGGGACAATGTTTATTAGGGTGTCTCAGTCTCATCAACACGGATGTTAAAATCCAAGGTTTTCCAGCAGAACACCACATAGTACCAATGTGATCAATGTTATTCACTTCACCTGTCAGTGGTCATAGTGTTGTGGCTGATCTGTGTGTGTGGTTTTGTATAAATGCGATTTATTGTTCAGCATGAATAATTTCTAATATCCTCTATTTTGTAAAACCAGACTTCACTTCCATAAAAGACTACAACTGTGTCGCATGTAATAATACGTCATCGCGTTCAGCAGACTGACGGCAGTCTGCTAGTTTACTGAAAACTTGTGTTTTGTTGTGTTTAATTCTCGGTGTTAAAGTGAGTTATGTCACATTTTTCTTTTTCATTCACTCTCCAACAATATTCAGGTCATGCTGGGTTAAATTGAGCTCTTTTTTTAAAATTCCACATCGTTTTCTGTCGTAGCTATTTAAGCTAGCAGACCAAGTTGTCATGTTCGGTCGCAGACATGGTTTGGGAAACTTTTTCTGTCCTGGTTTTACTCCTGAGCATTTCTGCAGCTTCAGGCGCTTCGTATGTTATCACGGTTGATGTGGGAGAAGCAACAGGAGATCTTGAACACTTCTGGAGAAGCACTGGTTTCTGGTAGGTCAAATATAAACCTGCCTTCATTCACTTACAGCGAACAGTGGGGATAAATCAGAAAGTTGAGATTGAATTAAAAGGGAGAAATGCATTTTGGTTTATATTTACACAGGATGTAGTCGAAGACCTCTGTGATCAATAATTGGCATTAAATATTAAGGCAAGCAAGCATCTTTAAGAAAGCCAATACATTTAAAAATGTGGGGCTTTTTTTCATTGGAGATTGACTGAAGTCTTACTGGACTGAACAAGCTGGCATATTAAACATACTGTCAAAGCTAAATAGGTGTTGTTTGCGTCCAGCCCCCCGCTCCCTCACACCCAGTCCCACCAGTTTGACCTGAGCATCGACCAGCAGCTGAATCTGGCCTATGTGGGCTCAGTTCCTCATGGAGGGATCCAGCAGGTCCGGATACACTGGATGCTGGAGCTGGTCACTGCACAGTAAGTGAACTAAGAGGTGGAGACCTCTCCAGATATTATGTACAGTATGATTGTCAGTGCTTATTTTGTGAGTATTTGTCTGATTCTGTTGTTGCAGAGATATTGGAGGACAACCCCAGTTTAACTTCACTAAACTGGACCAGCTGATAGAACTCCTGCATGTTAATGGACTCCAACCAGGTACTCTAGCACAGCATGTTATTTGTTGTTAATTCATCAATCTATCAGCTATTTATCCTGTAGAGGGTTGCAATGAAATTAAATTCAGTAGCCAAACTACCCTTAAACCATACGTGTGATTTGACTGCTCTCTGTTGTACTTTGCAGGCTTTGAACTGATGGGCAGTGTGTCTAACTACTTCACTGACTTTGAAGACAAAGCACAAGTTTTTGCGTGGAGAAATCTGGTTCATCTCATAGCCAAGAGGTACATTGGTGAGTGAGTGCCGGCTGCTGATGTTCAATCATTATTTTACATGTTTATAACATTTAATCGTGGCCTATTAAAACTTGAATTTGAAAGAAAATGATCAAAAAATAATTCATACAATTTATTTTAGCCTATGTTGGAGGGGCCTGAATTATATTGATATATGTGTTTATTTGCTGCTGTTTTACATAACTTCAGCAAAATATATTTGCACAAGTAGGGGTTTCCCTACAAGGACCATTCAGGAAATGTAATGTCACACAAACATGCATAATACCAAATGGGTAATTTGTGCTATATTGAATAACCTCACAGCAACACTGTACGACCCTATCTCTGCATAAGGTCACAGGTCATCTTCTGCTTCTTTGTTGATTCTAAATTTCAGATAAATATGGCCTGGGAAGTGTTTCTCGGTGGAACTTTGAAACATGGAACGAGCCCAACAACCATGACTTCGACAACGTCACTGTGTCAATTCAAGGTAAACACTGATGCATTCTGCAGGGCCCTCTCATGTCATTTTAGATGTTTGTTGTTGTTTTATATGTTGAAATCGTTAACATTAATAGACGTTAATAGAAGAAAATACAAATTTGTTCCCAACAAGTTTGTTCTTATTTTCTATCATAGATATGCTTGTGTTGACATTATTACCAGTCATCTTGAATTGTGTAATTTGAGAAGTATTTCTTTACCTCTGTATATCATGAATAACAAATACTTCGTATCAAAGTGGCAGTCTTGAAGATTTTCACATAAATACATTTTGTCATTATGCACTGACAAATGAGATAACACAATTACATTTGAACCAATGACCAGTGTCTGCACACAGTAAGTGACCTGTGTTCCATCACCCAGCAGTTGCCTTTCTGTCAGAGAAGCTAACACTCCTTAACTCGCCTATATGTGAAGCAGCTCACTGTTTTATTCTGTCGCAGTCGACTTTATTTCCTTTTCACTTTCATGTGTGGTGAAATTGTTATGGAGGTGTGGCCCAGGTGCCAACAGCCAATCATATACTGTATATAAAAGAGGAGCATCCAGGTCTGAAAAGTGAAGCCAATGCAGAAGCGACTTACGCCTTCGTTCTTTCTAACAGCCACAGCGACTCTTCTAGTTAAAAAAAAAAAAGTAGTGTATAGAAATCTTTGAGAGAATGGCCCTAGTTCATTTTTGGAATGAGTTTATGGTCTCAATAACTAACAAGACTCTTTGAGAACAGAATTAATTGTATTTTGTAAATTATGATCTCATTTAGAGAGTAAAATAGATGATAAAGCTGTGTAAGCAGTGTTTTAGTCTGCAGTGATGATTTCCATGTTTTTTGCTGAACCCGTGGAACTTAACTCTTTAGGAGATCTTTTTTATTTGTATTTAAAATGCTCATATTTCACAGATTTACTATCAACACAAAATACTGATGCTGCAGTACTGCGGCCATGAGAAGTTCTGTGGTTCTTTCACTATAATACATTTTTCTATAGGGTTTCTAAACTACTATGATGCCTGTTCGGAGGGTCTGCGTTCTGCCAGCAGTCTCCTGAGGTTTGGAGGTCCAGGAGACTCTTGTCACACCCCCCCACACTCCCCATACTGTTGGGCCATGCTGCAGCACTGCTACAACGGCACCAACTACTTCACTGGAGAGACTGGGGTCAGGATTGACTATATAGCCCTGCACAAGAAGGTATGATTTAATGGACACTATATCAAGAATATCTACAACAAATAGAAACAGTCATGCTCAAGAGTTTTACATTCATGCCTGTCAAATGTAGTGCTCATTTCTGCAGGAGAGCTAAAAGAGCAGAAAAAGAGCATTATTTCTGTTTTCTTTTTTACAGTAAAGTGACTTGGTCTTGTTAATATGTTAATTTTTAAGCACAAACACAAGACACACATTTTTATTTCTGTCTTTTAGGGAGGAGGCTACTCTTTGCCCATCCTCCAGCAGGAGATCCAGACAGTAGGGGAGATCCACGAGCGTTTCCCTCGGTTCCGCAGCCTTCCTGTATATAATGATGAGGCTGATCCTCTGGTTGGTTGGTCCAGGCCTCAGGAGTGGAGGGCTGATGTGACATACGCTGCAATGGTGGTAAAGGTGAGGTAGAAGGATTCAAAAGAATGAAAAACACCACAAGAGTCAAATCATACTGGATGGTGAAGATCAATATTTGTATTAAAGTCTTCTACGAGTGTAGAGTAAAATATTGTGTATATATAGGAATTTCCATCCTTGTGGGTAGATTGTTTATGTAGGGGTGGAAGAGATAGGTGAGCTAAAGGGTTAAATTATTAAACCAATGAATTTCCTCTAACTGTGATTGTTAACTTCACTCTACCAGTTCAGTCACCCCAAAACCAATCCTCTGTCCTGCTCTCTCCAACAGGTCATAAACCAGCACCAGGACCTGCTACTAGCAGACCCCAACAGCACCATCAACTACACTCTGCTGAGCAACGACAACGCCTTCCTCAGCTACCACCCGCACCCATTCACCCAGCGCACACTGACCGCCCGCTTCCAGGTCAACAACACCCAGCCACCTCACGTCCAGCTCATCAGGAAGCCTGTCCTCACCATCATGGGCCTGCTGGCCTTGCTAGGTGACAGTTTCTTTACTCTAGAACAGGGGTGCCCAATCCTGGTCCTCGAGGGCCACTATCCTGCATGTTTTAGATGGTTTGGACCAGGGTTGGCTACCCCTGTTCTAGAACATGTGAACCTCCAGCTCATATGTGTGCATTTTCTGAAGTAGCTGTCCTATATGTGATTCCACTTTAAGGTGAGCACCAGGTCCGAGCCCAGGTTCTGAACTCAGCAGGAAACCACAACAGCACAGTGGGAGTTCTCGCCAGTAGCCACAAACCTGCAATACCGGGCGGCTCAGACAGCTGGCAGGCAGCAGTGCTGGTCTACAACAGTGACGACAACAGCACCTCCACCAACGCTGACGATGTCACCATCTCAGTTAAAGGACTAGCTGCACAAGAAGGTACAGAATACTGTTGGGTTTCATGTCAGTGTAGATAAAAAAAGGTGATTCTATTTTAACCCTCTAAACCCTAAGCAGTTTTAATAAGTAGAGGGGACTCAAAAATGTGCAGTATGACACAATTATAATGCCACAAATCGTTTAAAAAAAGAAACCTAGAATTCTTTACTTATTGGTTTTACAAAAATTGAAAAATCCTGGAAGCGAACATGTACAACACTTTTCCAAGTGCCCACAGATGTTACTAATACTGGCAAAAAATGGTGACCCCGCATAATGTAGATATTTTATTATCTTACATTTTTATTTTGTTTCCATACTTACATTCTTCTGACATTACTGTTGGTTGCAGCTGAGTCACTAATGGCTCCAAAGCTGCCCCAAGGATTTTTTTAAATAGAATATATTTATGAATAGAATCTGGTTCATGCAATTGATTTATTTTTGGCCTATTTTTAAATAAGGCTTGTAGAATACATTTGAAAAGTCCAGATCTTCTCTGTTTTTAATGTTTGTAGCTTCTATAATTAGTGTATTTTTGCAGATTTAAAATTTTCTAGAGGTTGAAGAATATTTTGGAGAACATTATTTCTGCAAGTGAATAGTTATTTTTAATCCTGCTTGTTATTTGTCTGTTTGCTATCCAGGTCTTGTGTATGTCACATATTACATGGATAATAATGTAACCAACCCGTACCAGCTGTGGCAGAGCATGGGCAGCCCCGACTACCCCACAGCAGAACAGTTCAGACGGCTCCGGAGTGGGCAGGTAAACAAGAGAGCTGAACAATATTAGAAAAGAAAACATCATGATATTTTAGTTTCTGTAATATGCGTTGTATTTTTCCCCCCCAAGTATTGTAGAGAAAGTTTAGAATACTGTGTGTAAAATGTTTATCATCTGTCATTACAATTTGCAATAGATAGATTGATCCAATAGACACAAAAACACTGCAGGATGTTTACATATAAATCAATGTCCATTACATTAACAAGCCCTCT
>OMNN01096500.1:0-15121 GCA_900302755.1 Chromis chromis
ACTACTACTTTCTCTGCCAGGAGTCTAATTGGATCGTAAATCATTGTTGCTTTTAGTAGATAATGCTCGGGATATAAAATCAATTATAAACATAAAGTCTGGCAATATTTTTACATAATATACTAGATGGATACAATGTGCACATGGTACAACTCAATAAATCTGCTATGCATTGCTCTGGTGAATGAAAATAACAATATGTAATTCCTAAATCAGAGCCATGAAGATAACAACGACTGTTTTCAAAGAAACAACTTTTTAGCACATTGGCCCCAGTAGCCCTCTAACCACAAACAGTCACTGCAACAGTGAAATGCTGCAGCGCTTGCAAGCACTCCTTACTTAAAACACAATAAATAAAAGCAAGAACATGACACTGTTAAGTTTGAGAACTGAAGAAGAGAGAGCACGAGGTTAGTGTCGGGTGGAGGTGTGTGGCAGTAGGTTCTTCAGTACTGCCGATGCAAGTAGAAAGCCCCCCTCGACTGTGTTTTAGTGAAATCCCTCCAGCCTAATTAGGTGAAAAAGCACAAAATGTTTATGAAGCATTCTAGGCAGCCAGTGACAGCCACTAAAGAGCCATCGACCGCAAAAGCGGCGACAGGGTGGATCGACGTGCCCACAGAAGAATATGCCATGAGGGTATTTACCCTGAACCTGCAGAGCTTGCACAGATGACATCTTAATAAGCTGAGCACTATGATACATTTTTAACAGAGCCGGTCGGTCTCTCTGGAGGTCTGTGCGCCAGTGCCCACATCTAATTGGGTTCTCCCTTCCCCCAGCCTCATCGTAGCATTACGTTATTGTTGTATAAAGTTGTATCCTCATCCCCAAGTACTTTAGTGAGGATTGTTCTGCCATGACACCTTTCTACTTCAGATATTTCGTATTACTCTTCTGTCAAGTTGGGATGACATCACCCACCGGAAGAAAACTGAGGTGTGAAAGCAAAAAAAAAAATCTCCTGAGCATCAGTACGATAGCGACACTTTAGTCGTGAAAACTTCTGTTTGACATCAAGTGAAACCACATTAAAAGGATCATCTGGACTGGAACTGATGATTTAAAAAACAGATTTATATTATATGCTGTATCCCGAGTGATGACTGGGTCTAGGTAGATCAGTAATTGCTGCAAACTCACAGTTGGAGCAGGAGCGGGGTTTCGCTACTTTTCTCCAAAGAGACGTTGCGACAATTGGTCAAGTGCTGCCGTTGGAAAAACCTTGTTCTGCGCTGAGTAACAAGGCACCCTCTTCCTTCGCATAGCATTTGCGTAGGAGTGGCTGTGACTTCAACAAAAAGTGTTAGGGAACAAATGAGGAGATGGTCAATTTGTAGGAGCAGAACAATGCAGCGGCTGTTTCTTACTGGAGGCATACAAATGCATCAGTACACGTTTGAAGGACAGCTGTAACTATGACGGATGTTTTCTCGCCGCTCTTAGCTCCTCAGAACATGAGGTGGATTGAGCTTTTCCAGAGGATCGGGTCTTTATTGGTAACGCTAAGCAGCATTCAAGTGTTTCGGACATGTGCCAGAGCTGGCACGGCTGCCACTGCCTCTCCCCCAGCGAGCCACAATGATGAGGAGCGCAGCTTTGATGTTTTTATTCACACAGCTTTTGTTTACATGTTTACTGTTCCTGGCCATGCACGTCACGTCGAAAGATACTGCTGTGACAGTCTGCATCAAACACAGCCAAGGTCAGTGGAATAGACAGTAAAGCAAAGATACCCCCCCCCCAAAAAAATGGATAGAGAGATCATTATTTTATTATCTGTTTCCTTTGAGGCTAAGCAGCACAATGGGGCTCTCCTTGCCTCCTCAAATTGCCCACCTGAAGAGGAAGCGGTGTGGGAGTTGGATCTCTGGAGGCCTGGTGGTTTAGGCAGAGAGGGGGAACCATGTTCAGCCTGCATGAGCTGCCAGCGAATCTGTTAATTAAGCATGCAAATGGTTGTAATTGTAGCTGGTGGTGAACCCAGCTGTTGAGGTAAATGCTAGGTTTAGCCCACTGGTTGTCAGGATTCAACTTCGTGTGTGTGTGTGAGAGAGAAACTATGCGTGTGTGTGTGTGTGTGTGCATTAAGTGCAGGCACACGTATATTTTATGCATGAGTGAGGAAGGAAGCAGGCAGTTAGAGAGAGCGAGTACGGCCCGGCTGTATGGGGTGGGGAGGAGGTGAGAGGTGAGCAATAGGCAGGAAGGGTAAGGGGAGATAGAAAGTCAGGGGAGAAAGATGGGTTTTTTTAACCTCGTGGCTTTCCTTTCCCTCACAGCATCAGGCGTCATTTCTGCAGCTGCTCCCGGCAAAATATCCAATAGGTGTTTGCCCTCTGCCCAGGGATTAGGGTGCCGAGGCTGGGCTAATGTCAGGCTAATGCTGATCTCACTCAAGTTGGCAGCAGGTGTGCAGTGGCAGGTTCACAGGCAGGTGCAGAGGTAATGTTTACCCTCGCTCCACAAGTCAATTGTTTATTCCAAACGCCCATCTCCATCGGTGGTTTTTACTTTCAGTTCTGTTTTCTTTTACCTGGTATGCTCAAGGACACATAGTAGCTGCATTAACTAGGTTCTAACTTAATGAAGGACACAAGGTTATTTTATTAACTTCCAAATAAGTGCCATTTTAAAAGCACTCCTGTGCCATGTGTGTTTCAATATTCTCTTTATCTCTGACATTTTGCAGAATGCCAGGGGATTTTTGGTGTCTGTTGGGGTATATATTCACAAAAAAGAAAGATAATAGTACCATCAAGTGCAGACACTTGTCTCTTGACAGAATGGCCCTCTTTCATAAAATATTCACAAAGAGTACAAAAGGGCCATTTGACAGGGCAGGGAGTGCAATAATCAAAGTCTACATCCACACTGCAAGGCTTAGTGCTCGATTTGGATTTATTGCTCAGATCCGATTCAGTTTTTTTCCCTTCATTTTTTGCTGTTCACGTTATTTTTGTCTAAAATGTGGCCCTCATCAGATTTCAGTGTGAAGTGGTCACTCATATGTGCTAAAGAATAATAACAAAGACGCAACACGCTGTCGTACTAGAAGTACACACAGAGGCCACTGAAGTCAGTGTTTATGTGCAGTGGAAGCCGGCACATTTCTGAGCAGATAATGAGGACAAGGATGAGGAGAAAGAGAGCCAAATTTTTAATTATGGCTTTTCGTGGCGCAATGGCAGCTACTTCCGTACGGAGGTGTGTGTGTGGATGTGGAGTCGCAGCCAGGAGTGGTGGGATCGTGACGTGAATGGCCTCGCTACAACAGAGTTTATAAAGAATTTCCGGGGCGCTATGGGTTATTTTTAACTACACCTGTCAGCATCTTAACGGCAGGACAGTCCATTCACACGTCAAAGTCGTGTGAATTCTGATACGACGTTCAGACTGAAGTCACATTGCAAAAACAAAGTTAGTATCTGATTTGGGAGCACATATGGAAGTGGCCCAAGTCAGAATTGAAAAGATCAGATTCCATGGTATTTGTGCTGCTGACAGTGTTATGAAAAAAACAGATCTGAGTCACAAAAAAATAAAAATAAACTAGATTAGGGCCTCTTTTGTCTGCAGTCTGACCCTAGGACAAAGTATAAATCAGAAAGTTGCCGTTAAATAATCATTCCTTGTGTTGACGGTGAACTGGCATCAAACCGAGGCACTCTGGCCTTCTACTTGTGTATCATCAACAGTTACAGTTTAATTTTCTATGAAATCTAATGCAAAATGTATTATTTGCAATAAATGTGTTAGCTGGTCATGTTTTGTTGGACATTGAAGAGACTTTCTTGAGACCAGATAGACAACAAATACCGCCATGGCTTCAAAGTAATGACGAATCTTCTGTTTGCATTTTAACACATACAAATCAATTAGTTGTGCGGAGAATTAGGGCGGCTGTGGCGGGGTCATCCCTATGTTCCCCAGGTCCTATGTTCCCCGGGTCCTATGTTCCCCGTCTTTCCTAAAAAGGGTCCTATGTTCCCCGGTCACAATACATACTGGGGACCATAGGACCCTCTTTCTAAAAAAGGGTCCTATGTTCCCTGTTTTTCCTAAAAAGGGTCCTATGTTCCCCGGTCACATACAAAGCGGGGCACATAGGACCTGGGGAACATAGGTACGCTCCCGCTGTGGCTCAGGTGGCAGAGCGGGCTGTACCCTGATCGTAAGGTTGGCAGTTCGAGCCCGTCCACATGCCTAAGTGTCCTTGGGCAAGACACTGAACCCCAAATTGCTCCCAATGGCAGGCAGGCACCTTGAATGGAAGTTCTGTCACCATTGATGTGTGAATGGGAAACATTGTAAAGCGCTTTGAGTACCACTAAGGTAGAAAGGCGCTATGTAAGTGCAGACCATTTACCATTTAACTAATAGCCGAGTGACTCGTGCTCATACCATATGGGTACAAATGCCCTGAGCACCGACTCCCTGGTTCAGTTCCCAGCTGGCCAAACCTTTACTGCATGTCATTTCAATACGCTCTTTCTAAGCATCTGCTGTCTCCGTCAAACAAAGATGGACAATATGCCAAAAAAAAATCTATAAGAAGAAATCAATCAGTTGTGCAGACTGATCAGTAAACAGAAAGCAGTGGTCCTAAAATTGAATCACATCCCATATGTGTTTTATCATAGGGTATCTTTAGAACATTCAGTGAAAGGGTAAAGTAAATTGTGTTAGTCATGCAGCTACGTCAGCAACAGAACTACAACATAATTGACGTGACTCTTCCGTCTTTGTAGTCTGGGCTACTTCCAGACACCACAGAGGATGTGACAGTTGACAGATTCTAGATGTATATTCTCAATGGAAGGCGACAAACCTCTCAGTTCCCTCTCCCCCAAAGGTAAACCAGTTGCTTCTCTCCGACTGCGATTAATCACAAGATAGAACTTTAGACACTCTCTCTTTCTTTTTGAGCATTGGTCCAGAAGTGATCTTTCCCCCCCAGACAGCCTAAAGAAACATGTTCTCATTTATACTCAGTGATGAGAGGAGGAAAATCAGTGCGAGTCCTGCTGTCTTGTCTTTGCTGTTCACACTTTGATCGATGAGTTAGTAGATTTATGATAATTTACCAGCGCTGTATCAAACGGATTGCCAAGTGAAGTGGAGTTCATCAGGACACGAGGCTGTGCAACATTCTGCAAACCTTCTGCGATCGCTGCAAGGAGCCAGGTCGAGTAGTGTCTGTCAGGAATGTTTCTTGTCCTTAAGATGAGCTGTGAAGCATTTCTGAGATTTTTACAGCCAGCAAGTTTATAGCTGTGATATGAAGAAACCTGGAATAAAAAGCAAGAAAATAAAGAAATAGAAGGAGCAGTAGCTAGTGGTAGGAGTTTTGTTTTTTCAGACGGAGCATCAAATGTACTGTGTGGTTTGGCAATGCAGGCTTGAGGCTTATTCGAAGTCTTTCAGATTCTTAGCTGATTGCATTTAGTGTTGAATATATATATCGCCTTAATGCATAAAATGAAAATGTAAATGTACCCTGTTGCACTTACTGTCATAAAAATTCATACTCCTATTGCCGTGCCATTGTGTGCCTGTAAACCGTGCATATGCAAAATAGGAAATAATCAAATCGGGCATGCGGCCGTAAAAAGCTTTGCTGTGTTTTTTTTGCTGAAACAACCTGTCCATTGGCTAAAGCATAAACCTGTCACAATGCACGCCGAGGCCTAAGGAGAATTAGACAATGATGTTATAAATAACCTTTGTTCAAGTCAATAAGCAATTTTACGTTACCCGTCTGTTAATCACAGAGGGGTGATTGAGGCAGGGGGGGAAGGGGGAAACGCCGTGTGCTTTGCTGGAATAGATGGGACTGTGTGTCTTGCAGGTTTGTGTATGTAAGGTAAGAGAGACGGACATAATCTAGCACGCACAGATAGATAGATAGGGAACGAGAGGGAGAGCTTTAGTTCGCTTACACACACGCACTGCATGTCCTTCCTCTGTCCTGTTGTCTGCTGCCCTGTTAGACCCTAATCCTTTTTATCTGTCTGCGCTGTGTTTGCGGGTCTTTGTGTTTGTTCGGGCACGCATGTGTGTGTGTCTACGCGTGTGCAGCTGAGCGGCCATGTGGCTGTTTGCGATGAAGATGTCAGAGGGAGCTGATTAGCTGCCTGTTACCTTCTCTCCCAGGAGATGGGGTCTTGCCATGGGCAGAGGGTGACAGATGCGCACCCATATCATTACTGTGGGAAAGAACACCGGGTGGAATTACTTTCTCCAAAATATTTCTCAAAGACATGAGATTTGTTTAAATTAATATTCACCCTTTTCAGTGTTTCCACGTGTGTCTGTCTTTTTTAAGATATATATATATAGTTAGGTGTTTTTGTGATGTGTAATTGGATGCATGGGCTGTGAAACAAAACAAAAAAAAAAAACACTGGGCAAATGTGTAGAAGGAGACGTGCAAAATATCCAAGTGAACTTGTGACCTTGATGGTGCTATAAACCGAAGGTGGTTTATGCACTAGAGAGTCTCAAAGGTACTTAGACTGCTGCAGAGAGCCGGAGGACACAGCAACAGTATGAGATCAGAATCTGTTTTCTTGGCTTCGGGATAGCTTCTGATATTGAGCTTGGAATTACTTTCATGTAATCCATTCGTTCTCATAGCTGATTCCTGGAGGAACCACATTCTGATGATTACTCTGGTAATCTCCACCAAAGACTTTGGTCTATAGAACAGTCAGCAGTGTACACTGGTGTGGACATTTCTCAGTGTTGCAAGGAAATAGATGATGACAACACCTGAAAAGGGTTTCATCCTTTTCAAACCCACCTGTTGTTCATGCTGCTTTTTAACTGGCTGTGTTTTTATTGTTCAGTCATTGCAAATTTGAAAGGATGTTTTATTTTATGAGTTATCTTAAATCAACAAGTAAAAATGATTTCACTTCAAAGCTGCTTTGGCAAAGAAATTGATTTCAAGACAAGATAAAATCTTAACGATTTTTCCCATTTTAACATCGCTTGAAATAAGATTTTGTGTTTCAAGAAAACCAAGGCTACAAATTGTCTAAACCTGGCCAGAGCCAAACCTGCACATTCTTTATATATGTTCTGCCTGGAGGATCATGAGACAGGCACAGTAAGACAAAGATAAAACGATTCCCCAGTGGCATGTTTTGAATCGGTGGGGAAGAGCAAAATGCAGGAGAAAGGATGCTTCCCCATTGCTAGTGCATCCTTTGACATCGATCTGTGCTATTACTCCTTTTGACACCTGGTTCCATGTGACTAGATGGCCTACAGGCTGGACAAGTAAGACAAGGAACAGGGGCAGCAGATACAAATGATCCCCCTCAGGCCATCCCTTTCATCCTGTGGGAGTCGGGGAAAAAAGGACAGAGAGGGGGCACACAGAGAGAGGTTCAATTGGGTTACATTTTTGTACCTACACACCCTGTAGAGCCGGTCCAGCAGACGTGACCGCAGAGTCTCAGTAATGGTACTGAGATGTGCTGAGCTCTCTACATGATAATGATGGACCGTGGGTCGGTAAGGAATGGTGGTTAAACTAAGGGCTGTACCCACACAGGAACACAATGATTATAAAGATGTATCCAGCTGCAGTTTCTTCGTTGGGGCTTCTTAGCAGCTTGCTCTGTTCTCTAAGTCTAAACTCAATAATATCATTAGCACATAGCCCACCTGCAGCAAACAAAGTTACCTTTATCCTTTTGACTCAGGCTCCCATGTGGAAGGAAACTATATGGCAACAGGTTGAGTAAGGGCCCATTAATGTACAAAACTTTGCCTAAGAAAAGATTTTTTTGTGTGTTTTTTAGGGTTGTTTCTCAGTGGTATGCTATAGTGTGTAAGAGGCATTATTGATAAGGTTACGATACATACAGTCTTTCATAGAGAGCTCGGTTTTCTCTCTGCAAGCCCAGCAAACATCATTAGCAAGCTGCAGAGAAAGTAACCAGCGCTGAAAGCCTGAGTGCAGACAAGCCTGTGCAACAAACACAGGTGGCAGCAATAAGAGTAGTGGGCTTTCAAGTGCCAGCAATGGCTGGGCTATCGCCATGTCACCCCTGTCCCTATAAAAGGAATGAATGGCCAATTTGCTTCTTCTCTCCACCCACGAAAGGTCATTTGTACAGAGGCAGTGCTTTCAAACAAAATGTGGCAGGCTTTTTGGTAGCCTTGGTAGAAGCACAGGGGCCTCTGCATAGGTAAAACATTTATACTGCAATTTAAATTCTCTAGTTACTTTCCATTTTCATAAAAAAAAAAATCCCTTCCAGCTTGAATACCTTCTTTTTTCTTTTCTTTTTTTCTAAAACAACATCATTTGTAAAAAAAAAAAAAAAAAAGAAAAAAGTGTGTATCGCAGGTGTTCTAGCGCTGAAAACACTCCATCTAGCTCTACAGTCCGGCGAGGGAGGATGAGGAGACTGTAGTGAGTGGGAGTGAGGAGAACTTGTGTTTTGTTCTTTGCAATCACGAACGCGGTGATTGGGGAAGGGCACCCGGCAAATGAATAAACAAAAATGTTAACCTTATGCAATCCAACGGGAGCCAAAAGTTCCCCCAATGCAATCGTGGCCACCGGAAATAATCTCTTTTTCCTTTTCCCTGGATTCAGCAGAGTCCAATTCACCTCTATATTCATATCTGACTTTAAAATGATAAAAAAATATATTGTTTCTGTTACCTCACATTTTGCTGACAGTGTCTTACTGTCAAACACATGGTGATACAGAAGCTTCTATTGTACTGAGTCATTAGCCCACTCAGGAGGCTTCATGATGTATATGATGACCATTAGTTGATATGTCAATTAGGCATTAATTAGATGCCTTTTGAAGCTGCACTCTATCTATATGTGACTAACCTGATGATCATTTTCTCTTCTTGTCAGCGTGTTAGTTGAAGTATGTGACAGGTATTATAATCCTGTTTACTGCCATGCCATTCATTAGAAAGCCACAAACACAAACACTGCAGTGGGATGACGGCGATGATCACTAATCATTACGTTGACCTTTATGTGAGCAACATACATCGTGCTCGTCTGTTCCATTGCGTGTGCACTAGTCGAGTAGCTTCATGAGAACGAATGAATGTCATTAAAACACGTCTTTGGTGGTGAACTACAGCGCCAGAGCGTTTTACACGGGGCCCAAATGTCTTAAAATTACATGAAGATGAGGAGAGAAGAGGATTTTGGTGGATAGCAGGGATGAGTGATTCACAGAAAGACGGGGGCGTTTTTAATCCGGTATGTCGCCACTTAAATCCCAGTCACTTAATTTAACCTCCTTTTGTTTAATTAACCTCAGATTTCAGAGCTAATTAGGTTCAGGTATTAAAGGCAGATTATTTTTTTCCCACTCTAGCTGCTGGCAGAAGTGTGGATGTGGTCTCGCGCCGCTTCGGATGAGATCTGATCTGGCATCAGATTGAACCTTTAGGGAAGACGGAATCAGGCGTTGAGAAGTGAGCATGCCCGAGCATGACGCCGACGGTTCAAGTGTTGTGACAATTCCGTCATGCTGAAATGCCAAGGCTCCTGTATGTGCATTCAAAAACATTTATTATACCTTGAGATCCGCCACACAATGAACACTATCACACCAAAGAACAATGGTGAGGCAACCAGAACAAAAGCGTATTTTTCATGTGCAGAAAAACTAATTAAGAACAGCAAAAAAGGATCAAGGCTTCCTATTCTGTTTCTTTTCAGTTCTTTCTTTGTGACTTTGTGCCTGTAGATGCTTGAAAAGGCAGTTTCTAATTGAATTTGACAAAATATATTTCCTTTCATATGACCACACACACACACACACACACACGCAAACACACACACAGACAACAAACTCAATTCTCCTGCTTTTTACTCCAAATTCAAACTGTCTGTCTGTCTGTTTTTGGTCTCAAGAGTCTGATCTCATAATTGATGTCCACAAACAATGCACCATGCTGTGAATGAAGAATCTCTGCGCTTTTTACTGGAACATAAGCGGTGAAATGTGCATCAGATCTGCTGGAAATTTTGACCCCTGTTTTTAATAAGGCCCTATAGGAGGCCGGCAGCACTGCGATAAAGGGGGATTGGCACCAGTGTGTACTGCAAAGTGACAGAACATGCCACAAGACGCGTCCTCCATTCACCCAATCACCAAAGCTGTCACGCCATGCCTCATTAGCCTGATGGGAGATCCATGGCAAGTAGCCCCCGCACTAACCTCCCGTGGCCGACAAATCAATGTACTCGCAGCAGGACGTCGCAGGGAGGGGCGACGAAAGCATTGCACGTGCTATACGGTGGACCGCAATACTCTGGGTTAATTATTGAGGCAGTGATTGCGAATGGCCGAGCCACTTGTGCGAATGGAGCGTAAACAAAAGCAAATTGGAAACAGGTATTACACAGTGTCCATATTAGGCCTCCCAGAGGGATTCGTCTGATTACAACAATCACCACGTGTCTCTCGGCAAGATAAGTGAGGCACATGAAGTGGTTTTAAAGCACAGGCCCGCACATCTATCCTTCTATCCATCCACCCATCCATCGCTCCTGCTTGATCCTCTACTGCCTCTTAGCCATATTTGAAATTACAAAAGCCTCTCTTATGGGGTGGCTTATCACCCATGTAATGACAAAGTTCAAATGTGAATCCATCTGCACAGCTCAGAAAGCCATTGAAATCCTCTCTCAAAGATGCTGGTGGCCACAGCAACTACTGTCAATTTACAAAGTATCTGGTGTCTAAAAAACGGATTAGAATTTTTGCGGCTGTGGACTGAAAACGAGTTCAACACTCTTGTGGACACGAGAGCTAAATCTGTTTTATAACATGCCTTTTTTTTTGAGAGGGCAGATTGATATTTTCTTCTTTTTTTGGGTTACAGCACACAGATTTCCAGCGTATTCAGAGGGTGGATCGCGCATTTAAGCTGCATTAATCTATAGTCAAATGTTGAAACATTCAAACGAACAAAGACATTTTCAGGAGATGGCCAAATCTCATTTTCCACTTCTTTGGTTCCAGCTCAAGAAGGGCCAGCATCGCACATTTGTGTATATCAATACTCCGAGCTGAGAGAAAATGCCAAAGCATGTAAATCATTTAGTTGGTAGCTCAGCTCAGGCGACTTTTTCTTGAAAGGGACTCTTTTGATTTCTCTGACTTTGCCTCCTTCTCATCACAGCAGTACCTTCCATTTCCCACAGGCACATAAGGGCCCCAAAAATTCCCTTAAAACTGCATGAAGAAAGAGATCGGAGCATATTTTTGATCGAAGGTGTTTGTATTTTCATGTAGTTTGCTTTTATGCCCCACGCCGCAAACAGAAAAGAGCATCCGCACACAGGAACACACATGCGCCCCTTCATCTTGCTTACAGCCTGAACCCTTGAATAAATAAATCACTGGAATTGTCAAAGCTTTGCTGTTATCTTACCAACTGAGGAATATTTAGCATCAGGTGATTCTCACTGTAGGATACCGCTGTGATATTGATGTTCCTTCGCCTGCCTTTCTGAGTCAAAACCACCAAGGCAAACAGGCACACATGCACACCTCACAAAGTTAACACAGCACAACAACAACAGAAACACAATGAAGGGCCTCTCATCCAGGGCCTCGGTATAATTAACTGGAGCAGCTGAGTTTAGGGATTACTCCAGGAGGGGCGGTGAATTAAAGCTCAGCTAATGAGTTGAAGTTTCTTAATTTGTTCTCCCCCGTAATTCCAGAATGGATTAGCAGTAGCTTTAGTCGCCTCTTTCCACCGATTAGCATGGCTCGCTCGGTTTCAGCGTTTAACGGCAGGGCGGAGAGAGGAGATGGGAGCAGCAGGGATGGTTACACAGCTTATGAGTCAACTTGTTCTGTGGTAAATGCTCAGCGGTGTTTAGCAGATAAAGGTATTCACCTTCTTGGGGATAAGGCACAATGAAATACGGGCCATTGCCCCAATTAAATTATAAGGTATAAGAGAAAATGTATTTATGAAAAGTTTATTCTCCAGAGAAAACCTGTGTTTATGTTGATTTATTGCAAAAAGACCAGAGCACATTAGCAAGAGATGGTAAAAATGGGACTTCATTTGGTTACACTGAACGTTCTTGCTGTATTTTATTGTTTTTATTGTATGTCTAGTGCTCCCTCAGTCTCCTCCACTCCCTCTCTCGCTGCCTGACTCCAGGATCGTGGACTTGAGACTGTCAATTAGGGTTAAAAGGCTCTGAGGGTGGTGGAGGGCAGTCAGGCATGACGACTGGACCTGGCACAGCACCTGATGCCTAATAATGAAAATTGACAGGGCTTGTTTTTAATTCTCCTGCTACTTGGGGCCATATTGCTTGGGAGCACAATAATGCCAGAGGGTGGAAAGCCACACCTTCAGGCAGGTTTCTCCATTAGCCCTATGCTCCCCTCACATGCATGCCAGAGTGTGTCAATAATATACAAACCCTGAGAGCTATAGTCGAAGCCGGCGGATGGAAAACTCCCCGCTTTGTCTTGGATGTGAGCAGCACCAGAACAGCATTAAGTTATTCTTTCTCCTTTTCTCACTAAAAACTAAATGCATTCTGAGAATAGAATGAGATCTGATAACAGCTTCCAGTATTTATTTATTTTTAATTTGCTAATTTCCACATTACATGGTATTCCTTCACTGCAACATCTCATTAAAGCTTTACAGGATCGACAACGTTATACTAGACAGCTAAGGAATCTGACCCGCTCAGTGCAACTGAAGGGTGCAATTCACTTTCCATTGATGCTGGGATCCAGGAGACTGACAACACACAATGGGAGAGACATGATGTGTAGACTGCTGAGTGATGCTGTTTGGTTTTGGTAGACCTTCAAGAAGGATATACTGTATTCTTCTTTACCAGCATGCCATGATTTATTCATCTAAATCTGTGTTTTGCCTCTCACAAACTCTGCTAACGACTCCGATCAATACAAGCCCACTAATAATCCTACACTGTGTCAATTAAGCAATAGTTCATGTTATTTTAAATATACGGTATTCACCCACCTTGAAAGTTTTCCCATCTTGTTGCTTTTCAATATTGCCTCATTGTCAATTTAAATAGGCTGTTTTTCCAGAAGAATTTACAAAAAATAAAAAAAACGTGTGAAAATGTGAAAGTAAAAACAGATTTTTACTGAGTAATGTTAATTAATTGAGAATATAAAATAATTGATTTGCATAAGTATTCACCCCATTTAAAGTGACTCACCTAATTCAACACAGGTGCAGCTAATTGCTGCTGTTAGTAAAATGGAGGTCATCTGAGTGCAGTGAATGTGACTCAGATGACTGTATTATAAAGACACCTGTATTTGGAAGGTCCAGTCACTGGTGAGACAGTACTCCTGGGTACAACTACATTATTAAGACAAACTCCAAGCAACTCTGTGGAAAGGTTATTAAAAAGCATAAGTCAGGGGATAAGTCAAGGACGTTTCCAAGTCACTAAATATCCCTTGGAGTAGAGTTAAATCCATCATAGTGATATGGAAGGAATATGGCTAATGTGCAAATCTGTCTAGAGGAGGCCATCCTCGCAAACTATGTGCAAGAAAAACACTGATGAGAGAGGCCACCAAGACACATATGACTCCTCTGAAGGAGTTACAGGTTGCTGATATGGTTGAGGCTGTATACAGCAAGTGTTTGCTATACTACTGTACACTATTCAAAGTTTTATGGGAGATTTTCAAATAGAGAGCCACAATTGAAAAAAGCTCAGCTGGAGTTCACCAAAAGTCATGTGGAGTCAACCGAAAGTCAACTGGAGGAAGGTTCTTTTGTCTGATTGGATGAACATTGAGCGTTTTGGCCATCAGACGAGACAGACAGACACCAAACCTGCACATTAACACAAACACAGTGTCCTCACCGTGAAGCATGGTGGTGGCAGCATCATGATGTGAGGATGTGTCCTGGCAGCAGGCCCTGTAGGGATCGTAAAAGTAGAGAGTAAAAATGAATCCAGTAAAGTATAGGGAAATCCACATGAGAATTTGTAACTGACTTGTAGTTTTTTTTATCTACAACACAATCCCTGTGCAACCTGACAGCTAGAGCAGTTTTGCAAAGGCCAAAGGTGCAATATATATATATTTTTTTATAAATTTTTGTCAAAAAAGCCAAATTATATTGACAATGATCCAATGTTGAAAGCAATAATATCAGAAACTTTCCAAAAGGGGTGAATATTTTCTATAGACTTTTCATCAGCAGTGTCATGCGTAAAGAAATACAATGGGCAGTTTCATTTTTGAAACTTTATATTATATATTTTCTGGAATAGGAAATCAAAAAGTTACTTTTGATCAAAACATTTGCCTGATTACATTTCTAAGCTTTTAGTTGCACCATTTGAGAATAAAATGTGATTCGGTGATAAAATTAAAAACCATGCAAGGCTGCTGGCAATATTTGGGCTCTTACACTGTCAAAACATCCAATAAAGTAGGTGAGAAGGTCCTGTAGCCAATTAGGGAGCAGTAAAAGACTGAGGCTCAGGAGAGGTTTTATTGTGAAACCTCATCACTGCAACAACCTCAGATTATTTTTAGATTCTGCCCCAAAGCAGGGGCTTGTGAAAGGTGTGTGAATATGCCCTTGCCTGGGAAATGTCACACCCGCACAGCAACATCAAGTGTTGAATTCAGTCCTAGCTTAAGGTATAAAGTCAGAACCACTCTCAGTCTAGAGCTGAACATGTGCACTCTCATTAGGATCTCTTGTACATAGAGGGGGGGGGGGAAGAAAGGAAATGCGCTGATTCTAAAGCCCACGGCTGACAAATTAGTGGGTAGATGCACCGCTGTAAGCATGCACAGGCTGCCTGGCCGATTAGAGTGACGTATGCATCTCATTGGTGGACAGCTTTCATCAGGAAACTCAATTGCCATGGCGACAGCCAAGTGACTCAGGATGGGAGCAGTGGGCGGGCTTGTGACATACTGTGTCATATTTGCAGGCACTTATATTTCTTATGCAGCCCCTTATGCTGATATTGGTTTTGTTTATGATGGCTTAATGTTGTTTCATCGTAGACGGAGGCTCTGAGTGAGAGGTAGTGAAGTGTGTGTGTGTGTGTGTGTGTGGG
>OMNN01096500.1:15141-35009 GCA_900302755.1 Chromis chromis
TGTGTGTGTGTGTGTGGGGGGGGGGGGTGGTGGTCATCGAGTAAAATTACGAGCTTTGGCCAGCAGTGCAGCATTAATTTACAGTTTGTTCATTTATGAGTTGTATCATCTACATGTTACCAGACATTTATGAGACGACAGAATCTAAAGCGTTATGAGTTGTCTGATGGATGCTTCACAGATACAGACAGAGAACTTTCTTGAACTGTTGTGCAAGTCGAGGTTTGCGTAGTGGGGTTGTCGTGTAGTGAGATGAAAATGCAGACATCTGTGTATGTAAGTGAGAGTGAAACAGAGACCTCCGTACATGCTATTAAATGAGGGGACCCGTTCTGTAGCCAGAGGGTTCGAGTACTGCTGACCTCTGCTGTGACCACAGTCGTGTTGACAGCAGCTGCACTTCACACATACTCCCCCAGGCCTGATGTGTCCACTATCCTTCAGAGATGAGACCGGGCTATAGGAAGACTTATAGAGTGCAGCCTGGGCGCTGAAACAACACCAGCGAGCGGTGTATCACTCACTAACAAAGACCCCAACCAGCAGAGCCCGCCTTTCACAGACATAATTTCACCTCAGCTGGTAAACTCACCCTCTGTTGGAGATGATATGAAACCCCCACATAGAAGAAAAATGGAGATGTGTAGCGTGTGAAACCTTTCATGTTGAGGCTAAGAGAGGTGAGATCTTTCTCTGCCTTCACGTTGGTAAGGTGGTGCTCATTTTAGATGCAGTGTTGTTATATTTGTTTATCATTTTCAGCCAAAGTGACATAACTCAATATGATCCTATATTAATTATGGGTTCACTTATCCCCACGCCCAGGCAGAATGGCTCAATCCCTTTTTAGTGTTGTTTCAACTGACCACATTGAAACATATCAAATCATTTAGCCTAATTGGCAAAGAGGAGCTAAACGTTCAAACATATAAACAAATACATCCAGAGCTTAATTTCTCTCACGTGTCGGATGGACTTATAGTATTTTACCAGGATTAATTTCTATATAGTAATTAAGCCTGGGGTAATTATGTTGTATGAGTATTCCTCATGGTCTGCACAAGAGGCTTCCCTCTGCTACACACTTTATGTACATGCACTTATTATGTATTGAATCTGGCAGTTAATTTTATGGTATCAAAGCCCATTTCACCAAGGTTGTTCTGAAAGTCGTGTCTTTGTACTTTATTTGGCAATACACTGAGTTGGAGTTGTTATCAGGGGTATCTCGGGTAATTGCCATCATTCAGTGTAGTAAAACTGACCACAGGTGGGCCACTAATAGGAACAAAAGGCTATGTCCATTATGAATCCAAGTCAGCCCCTTTTATGAAGTGGGAAAGATATTGCGCGACACATTTGACCATGGGCTTCTATTAGAAGAAAAGGTCCTCCACAACTTCCATTATGCCATTCCATAATTCATCAAGCGCGCTGAATTTTTCAAGAGGGATCCGTCATCAGCTTAGATTTTTATCGACAATAGGCTGCCTTGTAGTTCACTGATTGGTTTGCAGACAGGCTGAGCAGCAGATGAGGAATGAACATGAAAAGCTGTGTTAGGATACCTGTCAAATCTGTCAGTTCCCCCAAAACCTTGTGTGCACGGCCCTCCTCATGATGAATTAATGATTAATCAGGATTTTGTGAAAAGTCCCGGTGAATGATGGAAGAATAATGAGATTGTCTTTGATCATTTTATGTTCGCTCATGTCACTAATTTGTGGTAAGTCATCCGAATTCAGCTATTGAAATTCACTGTAAGCCGCAAGCCCATTAAGCCAAAAGTGTTCCTCGAAATCTTCCACATCAACAAACCCGCCAGTGAATCCTTGATATCCAGGAAGATTTGAGTTACAGCACTCCTGCTCTGCAGCAGTCTCTCAGGCCGGCTCAGACATCCGATCCTCGCTGTGGACAAAACCATTATTATGTCCATGATTGGGCTCCCTGTGTGGGAATACCCAGTGCTCTCCTCTCTGACTGTGTGAGCCTAATACTGTGTGGCAGGTCCGGCACTCCACTGCCTAAACACATCTGTCATGTTTTGTCATTGTGATACAGCAACCAGCTGACTCCCACCTCTGTGGCAGGGTACACTATATCACAGTGCGAATACATCTGTGGACATGAAAACGTGCAAAAGAGAGGGAGAGAGACAGAGCTGAGGTTGTTCTGATACAACTTAATCCTGAGCAATACTTAAATTACATATACAGCATATACAGCAGAGAGTGCAGAAATTTCAAAGAGAAAACTGAGAAACTGGGAGGGAGAAGCGGAAATGACTGAGCATGTATACCAGCTGAAAGAAAAAAGAAAAAAACACACAGTACGAAGCAAACATTTGCATAAATATACCCACGCATTACATAATTTACATATCAAAAATCTGCACATGTACCCACGGCCTTAAAAGTTCAAATCTTTGGTGTCTAGCAGGCCCAGTGATCTGATTCACACCACCAATCTCAGCAGGAGGCTTTGCCCATCTCCCATGTTTCCTGTGTTGCCTAATAAAGTAAAATGCCAAAATAAAAAGTCCAAATCTTGCTCTCCCCTTATCTCACATTTGCCTCCACAACACAAAATTATCCCAGTAATATCTACGACCTTGGGGGACACAGTGTAGGCAACTATCGGAATAAAACTGCAAGTACTTCACAAGAACTCTCACCCACCTGAATCTGCCCTTATTTAACACTCTGTGCAAACCAATTCTCTTTGATTCACTTTCCTCTCAAGTTGCTCAGCCAGTATTGATTGTCAACAGGAATGGATTAGATCTAACCTAGAAAAGTGAAACAAATCGGTGAGATGTCTGCTGGCTAGCGCAGCATGGTATGTTCATCTGGGCCTCTGTTTACTCTTTAGTATCCAAAGTCCAAAACTGACTTATGGCATTAAACAATAAACAAGCATCTAAGGAAAAGTTTAAAGTTTTATGTTGTGAGTTGCTTTTCTCTTTTGAATTCTCTTTTGTTTTTCGTTTTTTGCTTTCGCCTTGGAATGACGTACATATTATACCAGCATCTGAAATGGTAATGCACAATCGATAACTTAAGCAAAGCAAATAATGTGAAAAATAAGAGGCCTCTTCTTTTCTTGGCCTTCTGAGCTTGAAAGGTCTAAATTTGACTTTCTTCCTCTCCCAGTTTCTTTCTGAATGCACAAACCCCACAGTGTCAGTAAAAAAAAATTACTAAATGAAACAAGTGGGAATGTTAAGACTTTGCATGGTGGAGCCTATTTAAGAGGAGCCATCCGGATACACAGAACTACTGCATTGTAGTCAACTCTCCCAGTGGGGGTCTTCCGCTGGGTTTTGATGGGCAGTACCCTCGTGGATTATCTGAGCAGGGCTACAGTTAGCATTGTATCTCTCTGGAGGGCGAAAAAATGTTATTAGTGGCTCTTGACATGAGCAACACACACGCGCGCGCGCATTGTTAGCGATGTGTGTGCCCACATGCTCCTTGAGCTGTGCTAATTAACCCATCACAGCATACAGAACAGAGATGTTAATAGGACAGCATATGTAGAGCAGGGTTCACACTGGAAATCTAAGGGCTGAAATGTGAATAAGGTCCCAAATTAACGTGCTTCTGTGGCACCCAGTGACAGCTTGGCATTATGTCATTAATTTTTTCTTTCTTTTTTTATGTGCAACCAAACACACGGAGCATTTTTTTCTTAATTTTGATTATGCTGTCATTTTGTTGTTGTTGTTGTTGTTTTATTTAATGGTTTGTTTTACTTGCTTTTAATTTTCCAACTGTAAATAGACAGCCATCATTTTGAACCTGTTCCACACCTCTTGTCTGCCGTTGTTAAAGCAAACAATACTTGTAAATAGATATTCAGTCTACATTCGGAAACAAAATACAAAGAACAAAAATATTTAGCAAACAGTACTCTGTTGGAGAGATTGAGCTTTTGTTGGAGCTGTATGGCAGTGGGGAAAATGCTGAAGTCCCACAGGTGCTGCAGCCCCCTTGCTTTGATAGTGGACTTAAAAATAGCCCATTTTTTAGAGAGGAACAGTAATGATTTCAGTGGCACTGTTCAAACCGCAGGACTTTGCCTGAAGCCAGAGAAAACCTGCTGGCAAAGGCTCTTTTGATCATTGCAACATGCATGAGGTCATTTGCTTTTTGCAAATCAGCTTGCAGGCTTTTACTTTTAATGCGAAAATCATCCACGGGGTCTCTGAGAAATGCACGTTATGGCGGACGCGATCCTTTAACGTCAGAGCCGGGCCACTTATAGCGCAGTAGAGACAACAAGCTAAGTTGCTGCACTTGTTCCCAGTGGCCGGGATGAGTGACAGGGATGAAGGAATGAAAGCCACTGTCACTCAAGATTTTCTTGCCTGTCATCAGAAATGTGGTGCCTGTCATCACTCCGAGCAGACGACGGGGCGCAGGTGGGGCTAAAAGTGGGAACGGCTACCGAGAGAGTTAACTGTGACTGACAAGAAGAACAGAGCAATTACAGTACCTGCCAAGGGTTTTGAGTTCACTAGAAGTAGGGATAATTGAGGAGGCAATATGTAACTCTCTTATATTGTTCCATTAAATCTCTTGATTTAGATCTCTTTTTGTCAGATATTACTGATATTTCCTCTGGCTCTACATCTTAAGTAAAGGCCTTGCATGTTCAAACATTTAAGAATGGTGAATTTTAGACTTTATGCGGGTGCTTTTTACTCTTCAGCATTGCCCATCTAAATTATAAATAATTGCAGGACCGCAATCTGCCCAGAATTTAGGCTTTTTTTTCTTAATTTTTTCTGTAAAATAAGCAATTTATAGTCTTTTGGTTACAAGTGGTTTGCCTGATGTGAGACATATATGTGATTTATATGTAAAATACTAAGTGTAGAATGAATTTCAGATGCGGTACCTCCACGTCAAGCTAAAATAATCAAAAGGGTCATGTTCACAGCAATCTCCAAGCATCTCCAAGTGCGCGTTCTCTCTAAACAGCAGGAGACAAACATGGCCCCTCTCCAGAACCACAAGATGGCACAGGCAGATGGCCAATTACATCCCATAATGCCTAATTGTAAATGATGAGGCAGGTGTCAAATTAGGCCTACATACAAATGAAGGGGAATTCATAACACATCACCTGAGACAAATATATTCTGTAATTTGTAAGACAAACCTTCAATAGACGGGGGTTACCGCGAATACAAGACGAAGACGTGTACGGACGATTTGGTGAAATAACCTGTTAGTGAGAAATAGGCAATGTTTCAAATGCCCAGTGAGTCTCAGCAGCTTCTGGTGAATCCAATTACAGATTGTGCAAAAGATGACAGGTAGTGCACATGCACGGAGCCGAGTTCACCGAGGTTCACTTCACTCAGACGCAAGAGGTTGCGGCAAGGTGGCAGAACTGTAAACACGCCGAGAGTTCTTCAAAGCCGTCTTCAGAAAGTACTGATCTCTGCTCAGATGCAAAACAGGACGTGCTTTTAATGAACGGTGAATTGGCTAAATTTGACAATAAATCCCAACATCACATTGGCAACAAGTTAGTTGGCAAAGTCAGATTGGGCATAAACCACGAGATCTGTAAAACGTGTTTACTTACAAATGCGAGTATGTTTTCAGGGTTTCATGATTTATTTATCACTTTTGTTCAGCTGATGCAGCTGCCATGTTGTCACTCAGCTTCGCAGAGGGCCAAGATGATGATTCCCAGTCTGTTTGTTTATACTCTCTTGTGGTTCACACCTGTTGCTGTGGTCTAATATTGAAAGATGTTATGCTGAGTTTCTTTATGAGAAATGATGGTGCCAATTTCTGGAAGCAGGACTACAAGTTTGAGTATCTCAGTCACTGTTGCTTTGGATTTGCCCTTTCTTTCTTCAACTTTTCTTGTGTAAGCCCCCGCACTTCAAGGTTGTGCAGAATCTTGTGCGACACTTTAAATGTTTTCCTATTCAGAGAAAGTACAAGAGAACATTGGAATATGTGCATTACTTCTGTTGCACAAAGACATGTAACACGTATGGCTTTTATCCATATTTAACAAATAGTGTTTATTCAACGCATGTTTATTCTTTGACAGTTCTATATGGCTCTGCAGTAAAAGTGTATAGACAACAGAGTCGTTCAAGGTCTTGGCTACAAGGCCATTCATCCCTACAAGCAGAGGTAACCAAGTCTGCATTGCTTTCTTCTCATCTCTGTGTTTGCTCATCTCTCTCCTCTCAGAGGTCACCGTGTCCCCATTCTCCTTCTCATCTTTCCAAACCTGATTATTGGCTCTCCATCCAGACACAGTCACTTCTGTTAATTGGAACAAACCTTTTAGTCATTGAACATACATCTTCCCTTCTCAGACCAGCCAAGACCGGAGCAGACTTGCCACAGACCATCATTAATTTGAAGTGTCTACCCTTTCTGTCTTTTCCCAACCCCTGCCACCTCTTTGTGGTGGCAGCACAGCTCTGTCCAGAAGCACTGAGCTGCTAAATAGCCACAACCAACCGTCTGGAACGACCCGGCAGTGAATATTAAAAATCCATCAGGCTGCAAATCAACAAGCCAGTGCATGGCAAACACTATTATTTTCATATGGTGTTACTGTCACCCTTGGCCCCCCATTAACGCTGTGGTGTTATAAAGAAAGTGAATCAGCGCCATTATGGCATCTGAGAACCAAACAACCTATTAGAGACTTTTGACCTGCTGGTTCAACATTCTGTCACGGCCATGTGACAAACCATGTTGGGTAGCGACTCTGCATGTGGGGGGGAGACAGAGAGCGAGAGTATAAAGAAAGAGGGAAAGAGTAAAAAAAAACAGAAAACAAATCAACAAACTTCAGAAGGACACCCACAGCTGAGGGAGGAAAAAAAAAAACACAGAAATTCTGAGAGCCACGGACAAAGAAAAGATGATGATTGCTTGCACTCATAGCCAAAGGTTGTCCCTATAAAAGCTTGCCCTTTCTTGAGCAGCCTGGCCCCTCTCTCTTATGAACACGCTCATATGCTTTTAACGATGCTCTCTACCATCTCTGCGCTGAGCCTTCGCCCCGGGAAGACACTATTCCATTACCCCCTCCCTCAGAGGAAAGCACAAACACATTTGATGAAGCATGTACGGCATGCAGAGATCTGCTGGGGGGGGTTCCTCGTCCGTCTGGCCTCAGGTGCTGGGTGGGGTCATTCAGGTGGAGCGCTGAGAATTTAGGTTGTGGAGTGTAAATACACAGAAGGGCAGAAAAATATAGTAAACTGAAATAGACCCAAAACTCTGGCTGTTTGATGACCTCGGTGTCAGAATGCACGGCTGGAGACTGTAGAAAGAGACAAATAGAGGGACGGGGGAAGAATTATAGAGATGGATCAAAGACGTATTTACACACACATGCCTCTGTTGTAGGAGTATCTGCTGACCAAGTGGAGTAGGAAGCGGGTGGGGATGTTGGGGATAAGGGAGGGTTAGTAACTTTCCTCCAAGTTTTCTATCATTGGGAAATATGCAGGAAACTTCTTCGTCTTCTTAGTAATAATAATAATAATCTAACCTTTATTGATTCCCTTGGGGAAATTCCTTCTCTGTATTGACCCATCCTATTCAAAGTTAACCTTAACTATACATACTAGGAGCAGTGGGCTGCCGCAGTGCAGTGCCCGGGGAGCAGTCAGGGGTTAAGGGCCTTGCTCAAGGACTCACAGTGGTGGTGACTGGGACAAGCGGTCGCTCTCACTTTCCCACCTCAGCCTCTTGCCAGTCCGAGGGCTCGAACCGGCGACCCACCGCTTACAAGTTCACTTCACAAACCACTAGGCCACCACTACCCCCTTCTTTTTCCTTATATAAGCTAATTTGATCAGTGAGTGCTATAATAAAACTAACAAAATGACTCCCTATTAATCTGCAAAAAAGGAAAGTCATTTTTTAAAAATAATTTCAAAAGCAACACGCCTTTGAACATCTCTTGCATGGCAAGGACATTTGCTTGGAACTATTTGAATCACCATAACAGCTTGAAAAAAATCAAATGAAAACGAAATGAGCAGGGCTTGTTCTTGAATTTTAAAAAATGGTCTTCTTTTTCACCTTCACGGGGCATATTCACGTGAAGGTCTCTCACTGCTGTCGCCATCTGTAGTCCTTGTTAACCTTTACATTAGCAACGTTTTGTGTCTCTTCAGTTTTCCTCTCAACTGTTTGGTTAATATGGGTTTCAGGATGTTACCAGTATACTCTCAATGCCATACACAACAAAGGAAAAAAAGCAAATCCCTAGACAGCCTTGGGCAAAGGACTGTGTCACCCTGACCCACTCCACACGGCCAGCTGAGCGTCCCACATTGCCTGCCCACTTCACAGCATATGGAGGCAAAGTGCTGCCAATGGTGCAAATGGTGGTTTAGATCCATCTGAGCCCAACTGTCACAGGGTGGCACCTGGGGCATGAGTCTTCTCAAACTAAATTCTGCTACAATCAGGCCACGGGTGCTTTGAAGAGAAACTGCTGCAATATAAGATTTCTCCTGCCTCCAGCTAGCCTGATAAGTATTTCATCTCACCCAATCTCCAAAATCGTTTGCGCAGACATCTATAAAAAAGTGAAATGATAACACTGAATTGTGTGTAAATGCTGGTGTTATTGTTGATATATAGTCCCAAGTCGCATAAAGGGGCTAAATTGGATTTTGAAATTATTACTGAATATGTTTTTTGACACAACGCTCTTTTTTTTCCTCATGCAAATAAATGAACAACGGCCGCTGTCTCTAATGCTGCTTCTCTCCCTGCCACAGGGCAGACATTAGTGTCACACTCTCTTCAATAGAGGCATGTCATAAAAGACACATCAATAACCAGAGACGTCTCGATGTTCTCCATTATTATTATTCTTTAATGCTAGCAGAGGCATGATTTAATGCCTTGCACATTTTTCCCCTGCCTGCCGTTGCTTATCTGCAGCGTTTCATTAGCATACAAAGCCCTGTTTTAGTTGTGGGGGGGTTTGTGGTAGATAGCAGCCAGCCAGTTAGCTCATCTTACTAACCCCCTTTGTGTGTTTCTTGCTGCCAGAGCTAAAGATGATGGTTTTGTGGCACGTTTGGGAGGCTCTGTCACATTAATCCTTCCCACACACTGCTCTAAACCCAGCAGTGCACAGTTCTACTGCAGGGTTGCTCAGATGGCCCCAGATACTCTAAGCGTGAGGGCTGAAGACAAACAGCATCTGGCAAGGGAAAAAAGAAGTTGGGCAAAGGTAAAAAGTCATTCAGGCATCTGTGCTTACTCAGCTGAGTTTGTGTGTATGTGAGAGAGTGAGGGAAAGAGATGTAGCAGGAATATAAACTCTGCTTAGATGGGCGGTTTTATTTTTGGGGAATCATTCCACGCCTTTCATAACAGGACTCAGAAGGCATCTCCTCCTTTTCCATCTGGGAAATGCTGCTTGCTTTTTTTTGTGTTGTATGCCACGCCTGTCATGTGTTTAGGGGCTGCAGTGTAAACTTGCTGCCAGGCTTGGCCTGAAAAATGCATCTCTATGCAGAGAGCTGCTGCCTTCAGCAGCATGGTTGTTGTCTGCCCTCATCCTTCCAAGTATCTCCAGCATCTTCAAGTCCTTCCAGCATTCTCTTACCTAAATGGGAAGTATCTGCGGCGTTAGAGGGAGACGGGAGCTGCAGACGACCAGTCAACCAGTTATTCATTTTCCCTCAGCCTTGCCTCTCTAGCCATAACGTGCACTTTCACAATACTGCGACAGAAACATGTATTCACACAAAATTATGAGGGGGCAGAAAATATGTCAGAATATCTCAACTTCAGAATGAAGGCCCTCTAAAGTGCAGACAGAAATGTAATTTCTCATGAATAAGCCTGACTTCATTTATTTTTCTAACCCCTTCTGGATCAGCCCTCATGCCACTCAGCTCACGCCAACAGAGCAGCCCTCATTCAACAACACAACTGCAAGTACATTTTCCCCTGCCAGGCAGCCTCACCAGTGACCTGCGGTTATCATGGGAGTAAATTGGTGTCACTTTAATTTGCCTATATAGGACCCAGTATGTTACTATCGAATCTTTAAAATGTCATCTTACACCAGGTGCTGTGATGGCAGCAGGAGGCATGTGTTTTGTGTGTAAAGGTGGGCATTGTGGATATTGGAGGGTGCCTTGGGAATGAAAAGGCCCTCATTATAACGTGTTACCTAGCTCAGAGGAAGAAGCTATATGGGGTGTATAATGACATTTAGCACCAGCGCAGAACACTGGGAATAGATCTAATTACCAGGTAAATCATAAAGGAGGCTGTAGGCTGCTTCAGAAACCATTGGCAAATACAGCAACAGACAGAGGTCACGGAAAACCCAGGATGCGTCCGCTATCCGCCTCGATCAACGCTGAATGTTTATGCCATTGTTGGGGAACTCACACAAAACGTTCCCTGTGGCTCATGCAGCTGTTTGCTTTAATAATTTGCATTAGACTTCATCTTGGAGCACTGCCCTCCAGGGATGTGCTTACTCTAACGCTTCCATCTCCCGAGGTCACAGCCCCCCTACCCTTCACACTTGAATGTGTCGTAATCTGGGGCACTGGGTGCTCATCGTTGATATTATCATACTTGTGTGCATTTCTTTCAACTTTGTGAAGTTATTTCTTTATTCGTTTAGGACACGAGGTGAGTGTGCAGAAGTAGTGCTGAATGGAGTGTGTGTGTGTGTGTGTGTGGATGTGCATGTGTGTGTGTGTTCTTGATCTTTGCAGGAAATCTGACAGGCCAGTGTGCCTGTGGATTAGAGGGGGCTCTGTTTGGGTGGCTGCATAATTAGGACAACTGTGTTGACAGTGCTGCAAAACGACCTGCTTTTTCAGCACTGCTTTTTTTATTTTTTTATCCTTATTTCTTCTCTGTTCAGTCCCTCCACTTTATAGGTCTCTCCATATTAAGCTCAGCCTTGAGACAAAATTTACCTAAATTAACTCCGGGAGGTTGTGCTTGGCTAAATTGAGGGGTGAAAAAAAGTTATATAAAATCATCTCCAAGCACAGCAAATTGCAGAGTCCCATTGCTGTCTAATGGCCGTGTCATTACTTTAAAAAAATATACATATATATAAGTACATTAAATAAAAAATTAAAACATCCACTCCAGCATTTCACTTCACTTTTGTTTGTCTTGACTTAGTCATTTTGCTGAGACATGAATCTGGGCACAAAGCAGTACTATACCTTATCTCGTTTTTTTCTTTTGCATTTACACAAGTAGTTTAAATTCATTCTTCCGAGCTCCCCCTTTTTTCCTTGCTTATTATTTCATCCGTTTGAGGCTTTTAGGCCCTCAGAAGAGAGAAGAGATTGTGTCAGTTCCGCAGGGAATGGTTGTCATTCTTACTATAAACTACAACAACTTGTCTAATTGAGCCACGCAGCTCAGTGCCATCCTCTTGCCAGAACCAGTCAGGAACGGCTCAATTGCACTGAGAGTGGAGACCCATGTGGGTGTGTGTGTGTGTGTGAGTATTGAACATGCTGTGTGTGTGTGTGTATGTGTGTGTATGTGTGTGTGTGTGTGTGTGTGTGCACCTGTGTGGGTTGGTGAGTGGCTGCAACACGAGGGATCCTGGCTGTGCTGGAATGCACCGTGGCAAGGTCTGTTGGCCTGTTGTGCTCCAGGTAATAGCTGACATTTCTTCATTTGTGCACCTAATTGCTGATTTACACTGCTTCTAATGGCATGTGAAGTCAGATCCAGACGTTGTAATGGGCAAGGGAATCTAGCCAGAGGTGTCCAAATGGTTCACTATCCCCCCCTGTCTTCCCCTTGCTCTCTCTCCCTTTCTGTCTATTCCACTCTTCTGCGGCTGGCTGACATTTTCTCTGCATCCTTTATTTATGCACTCTTTCATCAGTACGGCGTTCTCCTGGCAAAATGCCTAGTCAAATTGTCACTTAAGATCAGAGATGAGTTTATCTCTCTCTCACTCACTTGTTTTTCTTTTTTTCACTGTCTTCCCATCTTTCCAATCCCCTTCATGGGATGACTTGTGCGGTCCCTGCATGCCGAGGCTAACAAACGGTTTAGAGATCAGTTGACTGGAAAGAATGGAAAGCAGGCTGGCGGAAAGCGAGTCAATGACTCGGCTTAAACTGACACTAAGCAGAATCACATTGTACACCATTACTGTATTTTCCCTCTTTGCATTTAGTGAGGATTATGAATTTCTGAAATAGGATATGTTTTGTTTATCATTAGGGGAACATTGCAATGCGAAATGAATATATTCCATATGAAACGCATCCCAATCTGTAACATAACACAGCTACATTATTGCCTGCTACCATCTTCCTATATTTTATGTGGTTATGAGGTGGAGACAAAGAGATGGAGGAAGAGATCAACCATTTATTAGAGCATAAGGCTCAAGTCATTTCCTGGAAATGAACACACACTGGGGTGTGATATATGGGATCCCCTCTTGCATGTAACGGCAATATAAGTGTCCTTTATGATTTCATTCAAAATCCCTCGTCCTTGTGTGGTGCAACTAAACACATTAAGGCAGAATGACGGATGGCCCCTGTGAGTGTAAGGAAAGCGGGTGGAGGATACAATGTGTATTCTCCACCCGCAGGGTTGGGGGATGGGAGGGTTCCTATTAATTATATTGAAAGGAATTTGCCCCACTGCATATTGTTCAGGTCCACTGGATGAGCACTGCCATGCGTGTGCATGTGTGTGTGTGTGTGATGACTCAAGTGTCCCACTGTGGCATGCCAGTGTTGGACTAAACAAAGCTGACTTTAATGGCCGCCTTAATGAAATGCCCGAGCCCTAATTAAGCCCTCTCCACATTGGTGGGGACAAGCTAGATTCAGTTTCTCTCTCCTTCTAAGTTCCCTGAAGGTCTGGTTCATCCCCTCCCCTAGGAGACGTTGCCTTGACATGTAAAAGCTTCCTTCTAATGGATAAATTGTGTCTAGCAAGTATGTTTGTCTGTGCCAACACATGCTCGGGCAGCGGAGCTTTGATAACACAAAATCTACTGTCAGCTTCTTTCTTCTGGCAGCGCATAAGCACTGAACCAGTACACGTTTCTGAATGTTTTGCTCATCAGGGACCTTTCTAAATGGAGAACATCATTGATTGGAGTAATTTCGTTTTGTTGTTGTTTTTTTTCTAATTGTCCTGCTGCACCTGCCTCAGAAATACCCCCCCTTTGCACAGCAGCATTCTGCGAGTCTTCTTTGTGAGTTTATAACTTGCGATGTGTCCGTCCGTGACTCACGCCTTCAACCTTTCGATAAGGGAATGACTTTCCTAAACATCACATCATGAATATGAGAAGCATGTCGAGTGAGCTGACCTTCTGAATGTTCTTTAGCAATGTGACACAGTGTGGTGACAGACAAAGTGACTTTTTGAGATATTAAAGGTGTTGGACATGCGCAAACCCGGCAGTGATTGATGGCGCCACAGACACAGCCAAGTCATCTTTTCATCTGCCTCAGAGACATACAAGACAACGATCATTCTCCATCTTTCACGCACACTACACCTACAGCATGACGGAGAGAGTACCTTCATGAATGTTTTGCAGTTGTCTGGGCAAATCATCAGTAAATATGAAATAGTGTGATAAACAGCCTCTGTGTTTTTTTTCTGTTTAATTGGCAGCTTTGACCTTCAGCTGTGGTGAAGTGCAAAGCAAACATTTGATAAAATCAGTTCACATATCTCAATGGCGCCGTTTCTTCTCTACTCCCCTCTATTTCATTTGGCTCGCTTTAATCATGTTTCTCTGCTAGCTGTCACAAGTAAATAATGAGTAGACTCAAGATGTCTTTGATTTTCAAGGCCTTAGCCGGGTCACAGCTCAATTGGCACAGACAAGAAAAAAATCAGCCCGTTTGCTGAGGGCTCATTAGGAGCCTTGCAGCATGAAGCCAGGGTCACTGGATGATATAGAGTCTTTTTTATTGAAAACCCCTTGATCCTGGAGATCACGGAAATATGCTCCACCATGATGGCAAGAAAGAGAGGAACAATTTCTCCAGATGACAAATTATATGCTTTGGGCTCGGAGAGAAAGAGAGACGGAGCGTGAATGCAGACAGACAGAAGAGAGAGAAAGAGGGCGAGGACATAATCTATACCTATGTGGCTCCAAAGCCTGCAGATGAAAAGTCACATCATGTCAGACCCGGTTTTGATGCATGCTGCCCACAGATGAGGCAGCTGGCAGATATACTGTGGCTAAGAAGGCTATTCGATCAACATTTCTGGAGGGATATCAACATCGATGTTTGATAGTCTCCCATATAGATCAAAAATGCAAATAAATCATTTCTATCCCTCCGAGCAAAATGTGAGAGTGAATACAAACAGCCATTAGCAAAGCACAAGTGCACTGTCTGTCCTTGTTGTGCTGCATAACATTTGTAAACCGCACATCTGCTCTTCTGCACTCTATTTTATATCGCTGATAGAATCACATGCTGATTAAGCCTGCTTCAAAATCGCTAGCAATGCCTTTGCTATGGTTGTCTTTGTGGACTCCGTGTGCTAATCTGGTTCACATGGAAACTTAAGTATTTTCCCCTTCTCAAGGTTGCAAAACAAACAACATAAAAAAGGCTGCACTCACGCCAATGCATAGATACTCTAAGTCTGTTTTTTTTTTTTGTGCATGCACACATAAAGCATAAGCTAATAGGATTAATACTGATCAGTGAGTACATCTGCAACTGGCTTAATAGTGGTGACATTTGGTGCATCATTAGCCATGTCATTCCAACAGCTGGAGAAGAAACCCTGCTCTGTCGACCTAAAAGAAACTCGTATTTCTACAAAGTTGGCCATCGAGTTATACAATTTCTCCTCTTAATGCTATTTTTCTAAATTTAATTTAATGTTTTTTTCTTTTTAACTTTAATTTAATGGCTTCCACAATCTTGAGCAACTGTTACAAAGCAATTTCCCTGCGGGGATTAATAAAGTTTCTGTTTCTGCATAGGTTGTTTTCCCTCTTTCTGAACTGCTTATACCATGTCACAGCGCTTGGATAGTGAAGAGGGTGGATTTCCATTTATCACATTTTCTATATTTAGAGTGCTTTCAGTTGAAGTGGAATTTAGTTGGGGTTGACTTCTATAACTAATGCTGTTTTTTACAAGTGTAGAAGGAGCAGGTTTTCCGTGGCCTCAACCCCCATTATTCTGTCACATCTCATTCATCTCATCCCTCTCCTTGCTTATTCCCTGCATGACGACGTCATTACCTTGGAAATGCAGTGATACCAGCAACAATTATTCATAAAAATACGCACCTGTAAATTAATGGGGAGGCATTATGCATACTGCTCTATCCCAGTAATGTAATTGAGGGTATTTTTAACACGGAGTAACACCGGCGCACAGGTTAGGACCTGCAACCTATTACTCATATTCAGCACTATTTCAGCCAAGGTTAAATGTACGTATAAAAGAACAAAGTGCTAATAATGGTGTCACTACGAGGGATATATGTTAATGCATTCCTCCCGTTTCAGGCAGAATCTCCACCAATATGCAGTACTCAAGAATTTTCCTATCAGGCAAACACTCAGTCTGTCTTTGGTCGTTTTTGTTACTCACTAGGGCTTTGGCTAGAAGCAATTTGCAATTCAGTACCAAACAAACAAAACTAAACACAAATGGTTTTAGACAACTGCATCATGTGGATGTGAGTAGTCATTAATCTCGAGCAAGGAATATAGGGTTTTGTATGTAAATGCTGCTGAATGCATCACACTACATATGCGTAGTTTACAGTTTGGAGGTTGACCACAGGTCCAGCTCTTTTAATTGGGAACAGTTATGACACCTGCTATCAACCTCCACAGATTTGGCCAAGGCTATTCAGACATCTGTGGGGTACATATGGCAGCCGTGGGGAAAAAAGCTGTGAAAAGATAGACCCGGATAGAGAGATAGAAAGAAAGAAATGGACACACAGGGAGTCAGACAGCTCAGGACAGAAGGTTCAGGTTGTGACATGTTAATTGCTCCTCTGCAGCCAGGTGCAGCAGAGAGTTGTCATCCTGGAGAGTCTAAAAGTGCCTGGGAGTCATAGCTCCACTCTTCTTCATTCACACCTGAAGGGTAGCTCAGACACCTACAGACACACACACATGCCTATGCACGCACACACACTAGCACTTTCTGTGGAAAGCACAACAGAATCAGATGTTTATCATCCCAAAGGGCATCACGTCGCATCGCCAGTCCAACTCACTCCAACTGATTGTAAACAAACTCGCTAACTGCCTGTACAGTGCTTGCAGCCTCACCTTTCCATTCCTCTGTCCATTTATAGCCCTTTTCAGACAGCAGGTAAGATTCCAATACATATTTTTTTCAGGTATCTGTGTAGGCTCACTGCAAACTCCAAAAGAGTCCATGCCCACAGAGATACTTTCTTACTAGCGCTGAATATTGCTGCTTAAAGCCTTAAGACTAGTGATTAGGTAGCATTTCACATGATTGCATATGTAGAGTACAAGCCTCTGGGCTGTGTAAGTAAGGCACTGCCACAGAGATGCTGCAAGGCAAGAGAAGAGAAGTCACACTACGAGGACTAGCTTACTAAAGGTCAGACTGTCAGTGCGGGGCAGCCATTCTAATCTCACCTGACCTGACCTTTAATAGTGCAACATTATCTCCATTAGTGTCTACAAAAGCGGCACTCCATTTCTATATGCGTGCATGTCCATATTTATATGCGTGTAAGATCGAGTGCACATCTGATAGCGTTTGTATGCTCGTGTGTGTCTGTGCGGGAGCCTTGCAGAATATTCCGGCTTGCAACTGGCATCCTGCCCAGCGGTGGGACAAAAGCTCTGACAACCTAGGCAGTGGCAGCCAAGGGTAATAGCCAAGGGTAAGTCCACGAGTGCCGGAGTCATGGAGGCAGTTCAGTGACCAGGCGAAAAAGCAAGTGCAGAAGAGTCTGTAAGTGCCCAGTAAAAACTGCAGAGGACCATGACTGCCTCTTGTTGAGAGGGCATCTAATTGGTTTAGAACCCATGTCATCGCCACTTAGAGCGGTTTAAGATATGCCTCCACAACCCAATAGCCACGCACACTAAGTGGAGAGGTGGTGAGGACTTACCCTGGATCATGAACAGGTTTAAATGGAAGATCGTTTGATATAATGAGGTATAGCTAGTCTCTAGAGAGAACTCCACGGTAGATGGCACAGTTTTTATGACTGCTTTTAATGCTTGGCATTCTGGCTGTAACGGTCTATATTCCCAATGAGTTCTCATTAAGGCAAAGGCAGTTCAGGATGTTTCCTCACTCTAAAACCCATAGTGGTCATTCAGCCTTCCCTCTCTCTCCCTCTCTCTCTCTCTTCCTCTCTCTACTCCCCTTTGTATTCTGAGCCTTTTCCTACTAGAGCTAAATTGTGAGTAAGAGACTTTGGCAGTAACCTGCCTTTTTCCTCTGGTGTTAATAAGACACAAAGTGTGAAGGGAACTGTTCAGTCACTCACTTTATCATTGCTTGTTGAGCCGCTGGGAGTCAGTTGGTGAAGTCTACATGTTTAAAAAAATGTGACTTAATAACGTCTGACCTCCACTCTTAAACAGCTCAGCTTCCTCTGTAAACACCTCAGGATGCGAGCACCCTTTTTGTAGAATCTTGTCAGAGTCATTAGTCAAATCAGCACCCAGCTGAGTTTAAAGTGTGGAGGAAGCGATGCTGTATGCAGTGAGGGCTCCTTGTTTATATTTTTCTTGGTTAAAAAAAAGAAGGTTCAACTACATTTCTTAAAGAGTTTTACCTGCATGGAAAAGAAAAATTGCAAAGCTGACACCAAATTAGAAAAAAAAAAAGTGAAAAAGTAAAAACTAGAGACAATGCTGGGTGTGGGTTTGGAGGTAGCGATGGGAGGAGCGTGTGGGTTCAAAGCTCTTCCACAATTGGGAGCAGAATTATGCCCCCAGGCAATGCTGTCGGCAAAAGAAAGTTCAAGAGGTGTGGAAAAAAGGAAAGGAGTAGACTGGGAAAAAAAAAAAAAACTTTCTTGAGATTCACAGTCTGGTAACCAGGATGCTGAGTTGGATGTGGCAAAGTGCCCCGGGGGAGACCAGGAGCGCTGAGAGACTGTAACCTGAGATGAGAGGTACCTGAGCTTCGGCATCAAACCGCTCCTGTGATCCGCTGAAGACTACGCTTTCTCTATTTGGTGACTGATTCCACGGTAATGGACAATAGGAGCAGTCCTCACAGTCTGCTCAGGTTGGCTGGGTCTAGCTGTTTGGGATGGACACTAGTAACGCAGATTGAATTTAGAGTTCCAAGTGGAGTTTCTCACTTGAACTTCTTTAGTAGAAGTGCTTTTGAAATAAAAAGACACTTGCTGTCTTTGCAAATAGACCATAACTATAATACATTTACAAAGCGAAAGATTTATAGCACCTGATGAAAGCAGACCATTTCCTGAAAATATGTTTGAAGTGCTAAGGTGAAGGGTCCTTGAGAAAAAAAGTAAAACCTTTTGCTTCAGTAAGGTGTTTTTTTTTCCATTTAGAAAAAGTAGTCAGATAAACAGCTCTTTAAATATCTGGATCTGTTTAGAATATTACATGATGCCACTGAGAAAATGTTAAACTTAAAAGCTAGCATTTTCAATTAGTTTTTAGGCTTTTTGCCCGCAGATTTTTTGGCAAACCCTTTTCTATCATTACCCTCACATTTATATTACTGCCTTAAGTCACCTAAATCCTGTGACTACTGCATCCCGCACAGCTGTGCACTTTTATGGCATTTGCTAATGTACTGTAAATGACATAAAATATGACAAGCTTAGTTTTCTGCCAGCTCTTGCTTTTATATCATTTTTTATACCATTTTGACTTCCCATTTATTTATTTGAAGGCAGATGTGATTTTATGTCCTCACCATGGCTGTAAAGTGCTACTTTGAAATGCAAATGAAGCTTTGATTGAGAGATTTTCATGAAAAGGGTGTTGTGTATGAGGGTGATGGCGTGAAAGCAGGTCCAAAGGGAGACGTTTTGTGCTCCCATTTGGGGCGTGGTGATGGATTGCTGGAGAATCACATGGACGGGCAGAGGACGCTGTAGGACACCGTGTTGAGTTCCTAACTCAAGTCCCAACCATGACGATGAACAGACTTTGCAGACAATCATCTCGCCCGGTGTTCTCACTGCAAACCACACCTCTTATGAAAGTGAAATTCCCATTCCAGACACACTGCAGCTTTCTACCCTTTTTCACCACTTAAAAGACATTGCCTACAGCTTTCTGGAAATAATGTTTTTGTCCATTTAAGGGCAGATTTCAAAGAAAGGCTTTGGGAATCCAAATGAAATTACAGGATAGAGTGTCTGCTTAATGCCTTATATGCACTTAAAGGTAGAGTGTATACTTGAAAGGTAATGGCTTTCTGCAGTCAAGTATTATGGTGGCTCCCACACTGAAATGGATCTCTTTACTCCTGTCTTGACAGAGTCCTCTTAGTGAAGGTGTGGCATAATGTAGTTCCTGCTAAGGTCTCTTATCTCATGTCAGTGTTATCCTGCACACCTTGATAAAGCTTCCTTTCCTCCCTTGTCTTGTAACAACATTCCACTCTGTCTGACAGGTACTGTAGCTAGCGGGAGCTGGCCTCTCATCTCTCTCTCTCTCTCTCTCTCTCTACACACACACACACACACACACACACACACACACACACACACACACAAACAAGGCTTCCTCCACTTTTCCAAAAAGCTTTTTTCACTAATGTAGGAGATAGGGCCTGCAGCAATGTACATGCATTCGGTTTAATCCAAAGTGTGTAACACTCATCCTGATCACCC